>PVIH01010200.1:0-77104 GCA_004025045.1 Sigmodon hispidus | reverse complement strand
CAGAAGTGGAGACTGATCTAAGCATTACTGGGTCAGTGGGACCATGGGACTGTCTGCTCCCTGCCCAGGGAGGGGATGGGGAGTTGCAGAGGAAAAAAATGACCAGATGTGTTAGGAGGGGGAAGAGACCTTGAATAAGGATATACAGGGATGAAAAAAAAAATTCAGAGGGAAAGATGAACACAAAGAAAATATAGGTGTAGCAATCTTATTTGTATTTCTTCCCTTGATAAGCCATGCTTATCATTTTTATCCTCTGTATAGTTATTGTTAACTCTTCCACATTTTAAATTCTTTTTATTGTGTTTTTTTTTGATAAATACAAAATAAAGAAGGAAGAAAAAACAATTAAAAAATATTAAAGATCTTGAGAGTGAAGAAATTTCTTGGTGGTAAAAAGCACTTGATATTCTTTCCAAGGACCTGAGTTCAATTCCAAACTACAGTAGAAGCTCAAAGCTCCTTGTATCTTCAGAAATCCAAACATTTCTTCTACCTTTACAAGCATCCACCTATAATACAGAACATCATATATGTAAATACAAAATAAACATAAATAAAAATAATAGAAATCCTATTTCATCAGTCTTCCTTGCACAGAATCAATGTGTTTCTGAGGCCCAACATATATTTCAAATCATCTTATATGAATATGAACAAATGTACTTTCATAATTTTCATTAATTTTAGAAAATGTAGTTGTTTCAGACTTCATAGTCTTGAAACACATGCAGGCCTATGTGTTTTATGCATTTAAAAACCTGAATGTCATGCAACTGGCATCTTCTTTAAGGAGTGTTGGTTACAAAATGCAGCAAATGCAATACCTGTATTCAGAAACTCATGAATGTGGTTAAGGCCACTGATTTTTTTTTATTTATTTTATTTTATTTTTTTTTGTCTTTGAGCTGTCTTCATAGTATTAACCTGAAAACTAGCCAATGGGAAGAATGTATGTCATTTGTTTTGAGGCTGACTTCCCTGTCCTAAAGTTGGTGTTACTTTTAGGAAGATCATCTTACCATAAGGGTTATGGTGGGTGCCCAGTGGCAGTGGAAATACTCTATGTTCCTTTACACATATCTTAGCACCCCCAACACACTATGTATAAAAATTTCCAATTTAATACCCCATGTTAAAGAGAGAGACATTTTCCATCCATAAAAGATAATTCCATTTTAAAGTTATTTTGTCTTATTTTGCAGTTAATTTCCTACCTACTGGGTTTCTATAAGGATTTAGAAAACCAAGTACCTAGAATTAGTTTTGGTTAACCTTATACCTTTCCATGGTTCTGATCGGTTCTTTGTCTCTCATTATTTTTCTTTTCCTTTTTATACTTGTTACACTATCAATTCACTTTTATTTTTATTTGGGTTGTGAACTCTTAGATTCCCTATGGCTATCTCTCCCCTTTGTCCTCTCATTTCCTCTGTACTTGCATTTCTGCCCTATATATTCTTCCTCACTTCATTCAGTTTCTGAGCAACAGTGAAAAAAACTAGGAATCCTCAAATAGTATCTCACGAACTAAAACAATATGAAAACAAACAACTGCATGGTTGTTGTTCCTGTTTACAGAAGTCGTTAACCTGCACAAAAACACTTTCAAAATATGAACAAATGAGAACACCATGAGTGGAATGATGGATGTCACACTGGCTCAAGCACTCTCATGATGATAATGTGTTGTATTTATCCTCAAGTGTTAGTCACCATTTGATGTGAAGAGCATCTAGTACCTAGGAATTGCCCTTAGAATGCAATTTCAACTGATTTACATTAAATTTAAATAGCCACCTGTGTATTGGACATCACTGCTCTTGATGATGTCATCATAATGTCTTCTTCTAATTCAGCTATTAGTTCTTTTAATCATGGCAGGATACAGAATTGGTGAGTTAATGGTGGACTAATTCCTAGGAGGCTGATGTATAGCATTTTATATAATGTAGAAAGCATAGCAAAGCATAATTTTGTAAAACATAATATATTTTTAAAAGGATTTAATATTTTATAGTGTAAGTGCAAGATAGTACAGTTTGAATCTGTTTTTAAAATGAAATTTTGCTTTGTTGTTTGGCATGACCTAGGAAAAAAATAATGCAAATCATAAAATATTGTTCTTTTAAATAAGTATGTTGCCAATTATGCTTAAAATTATGTGATATGGAGTTTATAATTATAGAAAGGATGAATTATAAGAACTAAAATATTGATATACTCATTGTCCTCTACTCCTACTATTTCCTTTTGCTTCTCCTTCAGGTCTTTCTCTTGATTCAGCTCTCTACTAAAAGTGTGTTTTTTCTGAAGTCTCACGAATCCACTCAGTTTTGCCCAGTTACAAGCAAGCAAGTCATTATGAATCTTGGTTCTGGGCCTAATATTTACTTAAAAATGTGAGAATATTTTTTGAAGAATACCCAATTCCCCAGTCTGATATATGCTTTAGATACATACCATCCTAAAATGCTACTTTATAGTATTCTTTTTTTAGAAAATTTTGGGTCAATTATTTCCATTTGCCTCAATCATATCATCAAATCCACATTTTACTTTTCATACAGTCGCTCATGATAGTTCCAGAGGTCCCAATGCCTGCTTCTGGCTCGAAGACATGTGTCACACACACGTGCTACACACACATACATACAGATGAAACATGCATACACATAAAATAAAACAATAAACATATTAAAAAGTTTATTAAAGTCTCTGGAGAAGATCTCTTATAACAAATGAATAAGGGAGAATAATTTAAAAGGCTATATTCTTCTTTCAAGAAAAATAGTGACATAAAAGCAATCAATGAGAAAGTAAAAAAAAAAATGAGAGATATATAACAATTGTCACATGATTCAACATCAACTGATAGGCTTTAGAATGTGCAAATAATGGAGTGCCAAAGCACATCTTAAATTGTTTCTTTAACTCAACCAGAGAAATAAACAGTTAATTTCATAGAACAATAAATGATCTAGAACAAAAGACAAAGCGCCATAACAATTGTCAATACCTAATATAATTTACCAGACAACAAGAAATACCAATTTATTAAAGTGGGTTTTTTTTTTTAAATTAAGTGAGATAGCCAGTGAATTGATGGTAGAAAACTGGTGATTCATTCCTTCCAAGCCTCTGTGTCATAATAACGCATGATGAGAACCATAAACCTTTACTGAAAGCTTTTGTAGTTGTTGATTCTAGAGTTTAAACCCAGTGCTCTCCAGTAAAATGCACCATCAGCCTTCACTGTGTGCTTGTATAAGATTCCACGGATCCATGGCATATGGAACATTTACATCAAGGAAAATTATGTAGAATCATTTGATCAATATTTGTTGTTGTTAGAAGATCGTTTTAGTAAGAAAGTTTGATTTTATAATAGAGTAGTATTCTCAAATATTAAATGAAATCAGAGCATTTCAAAACTTGTTAATTAACCAAAAGGCATTTAATTGAGATCCAGGACTTACATTCTCATACTTACAAGATAATATACATGTATGCATAAGAAAGAAATGTTTTCTAGTATTATTAGCATGGATTCTGAAAGCCATCCTAAGCATCCTGCTGCATCATTTATGAAAGCTGTGGCTAAAATGAAAATTGAAAACAGGATGTCATGTTACATTGTTCCACTTCCTTCAAACTAACTGATAAAACTTTAATAACACTGTGTCCTGTAAGCTTTAGGAATACTCAAATGTTTATTATACCAATAAATAATTTGTGATTATTCAGAGAAAACATTTCTGTCACAAATAACATTGTCAATATGTTATTTTAACCAAAGACCTGAAGATCCTATTCAACTTCAAACAATACAATTTACTTCAACTCTAAATTGTAAATTATCTTTGTACATTCGATATATTATATGGAATGGATTTTGTGGTTTAGCCAATATTTCTAACAGCAAAAAGTTACTAGTATATAATGTCAAGTTCTTAATTTTTTAACTACAGAAAGAATAATGTAGGATTTTACAGGTAAAAAATATTATTCAAAGGGCTAGTCTTAACCTGCAAAATGACCAGTGATGGACAGATGTTGTTGAACTACTAACATTAAATGTTTCAAGAGTTGTGCTTTGAGGTTGCCCATTATGTGGTTTCATAATAGTTTCATAACTGCTATTCTGTAAAATCTTTGTACAATTATAGAAAATCCAAACACTAGATCAATGTTGCACTTTTTTATCCCTAGATAAAATAGAACAGAAAGTATCTTGCCTTCACTAGTTAATACAATTTGTCATTTTTTTATTTTAAAATGAAAGACATCATTATTCCATTTTAACACTGCAATTATATTCTTCATGAATGAACCCCAACATTTTTCAAATAAAAAATAAGAGAAATAAGATAGAATGGGAAAGGGTTTCGCACATATTCACATACTTTAAGTTATATCCAAATGAGTATTGCTTTTTAAAAAATGTATTGCATTCTGAATAGAACAGAAGTCTCAAGCAAATGGTAGCCTTACCTTTCCAATGGTCCCAGATCAATACTCAGTCAAATCTTTAAATGAATTGTCATATGTTCTTCAAAGATTTGTGCTTTATTCATTGTTTTGCATGGCTCTGAGAATGATCTATGATTTTCATGCTTCTAATTTATTGAGTGTTTTTCTGTAAATGCATAACAAGGAAAAATTAAATACCAGTGTCACATAGCAGACAGAAACATGCAACAGAAAGAGAAATATCAATATGTAAAGAGGTCAGTCACTCTACCTAGTGTGGACTACTGGAAGAGTGAGAGTGAGAGACTGAACGACAAACGTACAGCCAGCAAACCCGGATCCTCCAAACATCCAGAAAAACTGTCTGCAAAAACAGAAGCAATCAGCAAGAGTTTCTAATTCAATTTATAAATCTGAGTCACATGGAAAATCAGAATGAGCTATTTATAAACATAAAGGCAGATTCATTTTAGAGAATCATTCCTGAAATTGTTGAAGTTGGTAAGTCCAAGAATACGAAGAGTGAGCCAGCAATATACAGACTAGAGAATTGTCTGCTCAGTAGTCCTCAACCAGGGTATAATAGTCACAAAACCAGGGTATAATAGTCACAAAAAAATAGTCATATAATAAATTAAAAAAAATTTATTTATTATGAATAAAGTCATATTTTTATCCATTTATCCCCTTGTTCAAGCTCCTTTCCATCTCCCACCCCTTCCAGTCACTCTCTCTTCTCTACATCACCATTGCTTCTTATATCTTCTACTTCAAAATCTGTAGGCCTAGAATTTATGAAAACTTGGCTTCATTCTAGTCCTAAGATAGTTGAAGTAAATTATACCAAAATATTCAAAATATTTTCTACTTTAGGACAGCCATTAAGAAAACAAAGGCTGGGGGGCTGTGTCCTAGTACTACAATGATCCAGAGTCAGAGAACCTCTTCCTAATATGTCTATGCCTTTTAAAGTTTCTGTCACTTCCCAATGTTACCACAGGTTTTCAGTAAATGTTAATTAGTGGACCTTTGGAGGATATTCTAGATTCAAATTTTAACCAGTTAAATGGCAGAAGGAAATTCTGAGAGTCTTCCAATGTTTAGGATTTTAATCTGTTTATGAATTCAACTAAGTGATGCCTATCTTCATTTTGGAAATCAATTGACTTTAATCACTCATCCAATTAACTTAATGTTAATCTAATACTAAATCATTGTCACAGAATTTTCTAGAATACTACTAAATCATATTTTGGTAGAAACCTTAGGATACACTAAAACTGAAACACAAAATTACTGTCACAGATAGACAAATAAAACCTATTTCCCAGAATCATACTTTTCTCCAGAATAATCTTTTCCACCAGAAATGAATTTGACTTTTATAAAGATGATATGGTATGTATAGGTTGAAGATCAAGAGATGATAAGCCTCTATTTGACTGGAATAATTTTGAGTCACACCTATGATCCTATGTAGTAATCAACATTTCTCTGCTTATTGGCTAAGTCATTATTTGACATCAGTCACCCATTTATTTGATGTCTTCTTAGTAATAAACTTAATAAATTATATTCAATATCTTATATCACTTAAAAATATAATGAATTTTCTATATTTTTCAAATTAATAGAGTTTTCAAAGTTGTTTTATAGTATTATGATTTGTCATGAGGTACATCGGAATTATATTTGTAGCTAGAATATTATTTTTAATATCTATATATTTTGTGTGATGACAGGAACCAAGTCCATGGCCTTCTATGTGCTAGGCAGTTGATCTGATACTGATATACATACCCAGCCCTGAAATTACTCTATATCTCAGGCTGCACTTGAACCAGTACTATTCTTGTCTTTGTCTCTCACATAGTGAGATTATAAGTATCTATTTTCCATAAGCCTGTCTTATGTTTTTGTTTACTTCATAGGTATTGACTTGTTTACAGGCTTGAGAAAAGATACATTTGAAATTATAGTCTGTTGTTTTATATTAGAGAAATTTCAATACTATGTCTTTACAGAAGACAATTTCCTTAAATATTTCAGAATTGATTAATGCTGTGTGAGCTGCTTCCCAAACCACTGCACTCATATGATGTCAGATAGGTTCCATTCTTCCATTAAATCTAAAGAGAGAATGAAAAATGACAGTCTGAGTGGCCAGAGCTACTGAGTTTATTGCACGGTATATAATGATAAAAGGGTAAGAACCTAGCCAGTTAGTTCTATTCAGATTAAAAAGAAATCATTGTGCTTATAATGCTCCTTTACTCTTTAAATGTTATTTTTCATTTCCTCTATGAAATTTGTACATTCCTGTTGATTAAAGGATATGTCTTGTGATTTATAAACCAATGTGTCCCAGAGTTTCATTGATTTTATTTCTTTAAGGGTTGATTTGATTAAACAGAAACAATTACTATTTTTTAATAATTATATCTTTGCCTATTAAACCAAATGTTACCTTTCAGGACTATAAATAGCTAGTTGATGTGCTTTGTCCACTGTATTTTTAAGAAAACAGCATGTGCTCAGAACTGCAGGGCTGCCTCTTCAAAAGGGTTCTGCATTATGCTTCTGAGACTGCAGTTTATCTTGAGTTCATTGGAGATTCCTTATTGTGAGTCTCTGGTAGTCCTGTCACAATGAAAGTGTTGCTATTCAAATGCACATGAATGCATTCAGTCCACAATAATAGTATTCATAGCAATCTATAAATAGTTGAAGAAACAATTGCATAAAATACTTGATAGTCATCTGAGCCACTTTTTTTGCAATGTCACATTTACATTCAGATTTTAGAAGTACTCCTAAGATATTCAGATATTTTTGTTAAATTGCACAGACATAAAAGTTTTGTCATCTCTTATATTTATATACTTATAAGAAACATAGAATATGCAGAACATGAGTGATACAATTATAAAATGTATCTGTATATGTCATTAATGATCTTTCTATTATCCTTTTTCTAGATACGCCATCAGTTAAGATTATACCATCCACTCCTTTTCCACAGGAAGGACAAGCATTAACTTTGACTTGTGAATCTAAAGGAAAACCACTGTAAGTTATTTAGTGAATGGTAAACTTTTTACTCTTTCTTATCTCAGTGTTTGATGGCAGGGTGTAACTATAGAACATCTATATTTTAACCTTTTCTTGTCAAACAGTAGAACAAGCTCTTTCGTATTTACTCTTTTATTTTCAGATTTCTCTAAGACTAATTTGTATTAATTTAGAAGAAAAATACAAGAGATACAATCAAATGACCTGATGATGAGCAAAATAATTTCTGAAATGCCTAGAAATAAATAAAAGTTTCTTCAAATAAAATACAATAGCCTGTTGGGTATCATCCACCACACTCACACCATGCCTGCCTTCCAATGGTAGAGGTATTTTATTTAGAAGAATAATGATATGTGTGTGTGTGTGCGTGTGTGTATATATATATGTGTGTGTGTGTGTGTGTTTGTGTGTTATTTTAACAAATATAACTCATTTTCTTTAGGCATGATTCATTGAGGAAGTGAACCTCAGTGATCTAATAGATTCAGTTATGTAGAAATTAGCTTGAGTGGATAATACCCATGTTTGCATTAAAGATGACTCTAAAGTATAAAAATCTATTGTTTTATAGAACAACACAAAATCTTTGGAAGTTTAACAAATAGAAAACTCCATCTTTCTCAGAAGAATGTGGCTAATTAACCCCCAAAGATGTTGATGAACGGTAAACAAAAAAAAAAAAAAAAAGAGAGAAAAGAATGCTTCTTTATGTTATAGGAAAGAAAATTTAATCTCAGAAATTTGCATCACTCTTTTTCCTTATTCACAGGGTTTAAGATTAGTGAGGCAGGATTTACAAACACTCCAGTTCAGTCCAAAGCTTAGAGTCTGTTAGCTACTGTTAGTTCAGCTGCTGAATCTAAATTTCCCTTCTGTTAACCAACTTTACTGTGTAAATTCAATAATGAAACTCCTGGTGATTTCAGAATTGGAGTTGAAGGTCTGGTGTTTCAGAGAGAGAAATGACCCGTGATCTGGATAGAGTGGCAGTTGTCATCCTACTCATGTTTGCTTCTCTATTTAAACCTCTAATACTTTCCAAAATTCTATTGAAATGATGTTTGCAGTAAGAATTATACCCATATATTTTTAAAATATACCCCAACTCATGCAGTATCTTTGAATATTAATGGCATAAAACATTCACATTTTGCATTTATCCATGTTGGCCCCAAAGCCATAATGAATATAATATTATTATTTTACGAATACAGGTTTTGATTTATCCTCTTTGATTATGGCCCTATCGGCAGTATTTATTTATTTTTGTTCTATAAGTTTCCAGGACATTAACAGTACAGTTAGAGTAAACTTCCTGATTCTATCTTTGGTTTAGAATGCTTCTTTCTTTCTTCATCTCGATCTTCTTAAAATCAGGCCATTCCTTTCTATTTTCAAAGTAGCATTTCCAATAAATAAAGGTATTAACTTCTTTAAAGGAGAAGTGAACACCTAGATTTCTGTAGTTTATAATATATTCCCAACAATGTCATATGAAGCTGACAGGACACAAAACAAGGAAAGAATAAAAAGAGACCATTCAGATTTCCCCAGAAGGAAATCCTCATGTGCATGAAGAGAACGATCTTTCTATAGCACAGAGAATAGACAGCAAATTGAAATCAAGAAGTTTATCACTGGGGATAAAAAGAGAATCAAGAATGGGAAGATGAGTCGCTTCACAAGATAAAACACAAAGATGCAAAAACAGACAATAAAAACATTTTAAAACAATGAAAAATAAGAAATAAATTAAAGCATAAGAAAGTGAGTGCCCATATTTTAAAAACAGATTTTTTAAAAGTGGTAGTCTAAGTAAGGAGTGTGGGTTCACATGTGCCCACTGGGCAGTCTGAAATTGTGTCATTTATTCTGGTAATCACCACCAAAGTTCCACTCCATTACTTTGCAGCTATTGCACCTGATTCCCTACTTTGTTATTTTGGCATCACTGAGAAACAGCATTATTGGCACAGCATTCAATTGTTTCCCCAAGACACTTAATTTCTATTATTGTTCTTTTCTACCTGATCCACTTCTAATGAGCACATGGGGCTCAGAAACATATAACAGATAATAAACATTTTCATCTTATAGATAACCTGAACAACACCCTTTAATCATGTCCAAATCTTTATTGTTCCTATAAAATGTATGTTTGACCAACATATGATACTTAAAGAATGAGCAGTTTATCATTATTAAGTGCATTGTTTCTGTTAAAATCTCATAACTATCTTTGGTGTAAATCATGAAATCATGGCATGGCTCAAGTTGCTGTGAGACTCATGTTTGTAACCTGCACTCCAGAATGCTAATGTTGTTTTCCTTTTTCTAAATGTGAGGGCCCCAGTGACTGTTTATGAACAATCATGCCTTATTTGCCTGCTTTGGACAGGAGCCTTTTGCCATTTTCCTGTAGAACAGCTGCATAACTTGGGCCAGTACCAAGTTGTTCCACTTGACATTACCATAGAAGCATTCTATTCTTTTCTTAAAAGAGAGATTACTGTACACGTCTATTGTTTTAATTTTTGTCTAAAGTGAGGACCAAGCTAATGCCAGTCACATTTCTTTCAAGTCCCCAGCGTTTCCACAACCCTCTTCTGTCTTTGGCTGAATTCCCAGACAGCTTTTAGGCAACACATTCTCCATTTATAAAAGTGAAAAAAGAAAATACCCTTTATATTACATTAAAGTCATGACCTTAGAAGATAGAGGGTGGCCTCTACATGCTGAAATAACTACCTCAGCATCCATTTTAACCCAGTGTTTAGCATGTTGTAAATTTACTTTTTTAAAAAAAAATAGAAAGCAATGATACATTTTCAAGCAAAAAGTAGGCATGTGGCATTTATTCTATAAGAAGAAACTAATTACAGGATCTGATGAATTTTCCTATATATACAGCACAATGTTTCTATTGTAGTTACTATTTTACCTTCCAGTAATTACAATTTTTCTGCTGTTTTTGGCAGAAATCTAGCATCTCTAATTGCACAGAGACTAACATCCTATTCTGTGTAAGAAAATTTTAATCTTTAAAAAGACAGATTACATGCTAGCAACTAGTGAAGTGTTGGAAAGGAGCAGTTACATACACACTTTGGATATGATCAAAAATTAAGTAGGAAATCTCATATGTAATTATATGTAAATACAAGTCCATTTTCTCATTGAGAAAATAGATTGTTTCTTAAGAAACTACAAAAGTTAAGACTAAACAGCTTTATACCAGTCAGTTTCTTTAGCCTAAAATGCAGGCTTCTCTTACAAAGCACAAATCACAGATCATTTGCCAGTTGTTACACAATCCAATTAGTGAGACTAAATTGCAAAACAAACTAGAAGTTAATGAAGGCAAGTTATCATCTTGGGTAAAATATTGTTTACCCAAATAGGCAAGATATGATATTGATGTAGCAGTATGAGTCAATTATTCCAGCAATTTCAAATCATTCCATCTAATGCATGAGATGTTATTAGCCAACATTTGTATTTCTTCTGCTACTCATAAATACTTTTAATTTACCACCATATTAGTATTTGTGTTGAAACTGGATTTCTGTGGTACAGTGTTCTGGGCTACAGTCTTTGTGGTGTAGAAGTAGAAGCTGAAGCTTAGACATAAATTTTATTATCTATGGATATCCACAATATTAGTTGTCTTGAGTCATATTCTTAGCCACTCAGATTATTTTGCTTTTGTAAGTTAAAAAACTTTGATTGTGGAACAATACTAGATTCATGAAAAACTGAGCAAAAACTATATAAAATTTCTACATTGCTGCTCTCTCATGGATCCATCTCCCATGAGAGATACAGCATTATTCAATGCTTACATCAATGTTTAATTGAGCCATGTTGGCCAAACATTGTGGCAATGTCTGTCATTCTACACAAGGTTCCCTTTTACTCTTGAATACTTTGATCATTAAAATTATTTAATATGTATGTAATAAACAAATTATGTAAGGATTGAATGTAATATATATGTAATGCTTCCCAATAAGCAATGCCTTAATACATAATGATCAAGAAGACTTTAACTGTCATTTTGTGAAGGGATTAAGTACAAGGTACATTGCCAAGATTTTTATTCAGAAGACTTAAACATATTTAGCATTGAATTGTTAATAAGCTCCCATAGTAAGTCCAGAGAATGAATTATGATGATAGATTCCTTCAAGTATTTGAAATTTAAGATCTTGGCCAGAATAAACACTTTAGAACAGTGATTCATAAATTAAAAAAATCTAAAAATGTCACATAATAATTGTTAGGATACCCCCAGACTCAGAAGCACAAACACACTATATACTAACTTAAAAGTGGATAGTAGATGTAAAGCAAAGGATAACCAGACTACAACCCACAGCTCCAGGAAAGCTAACATGTAGGACCCTAAGTGGGACTTATGGATTGACCTGGGAAGAGAAAATAGATGAGATTTCCTGAGTAAAATGGGGGCTGCTGTGGGGGGGTGTGGGGGGGTGGGGGGGTGTGTGCAGTAGAGGACAGGGTTTGGGAGATGAGAACATGAAGGAACAGGATGGTCGAGCTGTGGGAAGGACTGAGTGGGACAGCAATGAAAGAGATGTCTTGATAGAGGGAGACATTTTGGGGTTTAGGAGAAACCTGGTGACCAGGGAAATTTCCAGAAATCCACAAGAATGATCTCAGGTTAGACTCCAAGTAGTAGTGGAGTGGGTGCCGGATTGGCTTTCCCCTGTCATCAAATTGGTGAATACTCTGTTATCATAGAGCATAGAGTTCATCCAGTAACTGATGGAAGTGGATGCATAGATCCACAGCCAAGCACTAGGCTGAGGTCCTGGATTATATGAGCAAGGGGGTCAATATCATGATGGGGAAATCTATGGATACAACTGAACCAAGCTAGTGAGAACTCAAACTCTAGACAGATAGCTATGGAGACTGCATGGGAACAAAAATCTACCCTCGACATGCAGGAGATTATTGTGGAGGTTGGTCTGTTTGAGGGGTCACTGGCAGTTAGATAAGAATCTATCTGTGTTGCATGAGCTGGCTTTTTGAAGTCCATTTCCAATGGAGGGACACCTTGCTCAGTCTTGATGTGGGGTGGGGGTAAAGGGTTGTTCCTGTCTCAACTGAATATACCAGGCTTTGCTGATTACCGATGAGAAGCCTTATCCTTTTAAAAGAAGGGATGGAAATGAGTCAGGGGAGGCTGGATGGGGGTAGTAGGTGGAAGGTTTCAAGACGGGTATTATGATTGGTATGTAAATGAATAAAAAAACTTAAAATAAAAAGTGTTAAAGTGCACATAATTATTAGAGTTTAAGTCACAATAATAGTAGTACAAATAATAAATAGTGTTCATGTACAGAGAATGCAGAGGAAAAAGGCTCTTTTAAAATAAAATATAAAACAATGAGAAATTGGTGACTGGAAAATTTAATCCATGAAAATGGCTTCTTCACAAATGCCAGAGCCAGTATGTGAAAAATATTTTAGGAAATTTGAAAGAACTGTGAAGAGAAAATATCTAATCCTGGTTCCACATGTGTGGAAGAGGCTTCCCTTCCAGGCACTATTACTAGGATGGAATGACGAGTTATAAGTTAACAAGTTTCCAGAAAATTTTATACAACCTGCATGATGGCATGTCCAACAGGTCCAACAAGTCACTAAAAATCAATGGATTTGGAGAATATCCTTCTGAGGGAGGTATCACAAACCAAGAAAGATAGGAGTGGGATGAACTCACTCATAAATGGTTTTTAGACAAAACGCAAAGAATACACAAGCTGCAAACCACAACCCCTGAACAGCTTGGGATTAGAAGGAACTTAAGTGAAACATCTAGGGATTCTCTTAGGAAAAGAAAATAGAGAAGATCTCAGTAGCATATTTGGACCATAAAAGGTAGAGACCAAGGAGAGGTGGAAACAAATCATGAAACAAGGAGATGGTTGAGTGAGAGGAGCAACAGAGAAGGGGGGAAAAAGATATGGATATCTTGATAGAGAAAGCCAATGCAGGGCTGGAAAGAGACCTGGTGTTAGGGAAACCCCCAAAGACCCATAGGATGTCCCTGAATAGGTCCCCAATCAATGATGGATTGGATGCCTAAACAGGATGTTCCCTATTATCAAATGAATTGCCACCCTAAATGTCATCACAGAACCTACACTCAACAATGAATAGAGGTGGAGGCAGAGATCCATGGATGAGAACATGAAGGAACAGGATGGTCGAGCTGTGGGAAGGACTGAGTGGGACAGCAATGAAACTCTCTTACAGCTGGAGAATGGGGGAGAAGAGTCTGTATGAGCAAGGAGATAGGGATTATGAGGAGAAGCCCCACGGAGCTCTGGAGAGCACACTGAATCAATAACAATCCCTGGGGATCCATAGGACAAAGAGCTAGGCCCTCCAAGGGTAGGATTTGTATTTGTATCCGCAGTATGTAGACCTTCAAGGGGTGAGATCAGACAGTGTTCCTGTAAATGAACTGGCACCTTGGAACCCTTTCCTTGCAGAGAAGTGCCTAACCCAGCCTTGATACTGAGATGAGAAAATCGGACCTGCCTGGAGTGGATGCACCAAGCTGAGCTGACCCATGTTGAGACTTCCTGCCCTTTTTTGGGGAGGGGATCAGAGAATGGGGTGTAGGGATACTGTGGTAGACTAGGCAAGATTGGAAGTAGGGAAGGATGGGTGAGCAGGAGGATACATGGGGAAAAGACATTTTATAATAAAAAAAAGAAATAGTAACTACATGGATATTTTGTTAATTTTTTAAAATTTATTATGAATAAAGTCATATTTTTTTATCCATACATATCCTTTTTCAAGCTCCCTTCCCCCTCCTGCCCCTTCGAGTCAGTCACTCTCTCTTCTCCACATCACTTTATCACCTCCTCATCAAGGGCAGGAGGTCTCAAGGTCCCAATGTAGCTTAGTTCAAAATCCACTCCTAGCAGATTCGCTTTCCTCACCGCAACATCAAGACTGGATCAGGTGTTCTCTGGATATTTTTTTTAAAAAATAAGATTTCTTGAAAGAATTGTAAGTAAGAAAAAACAATCAAGGTCTGTGAAATGTAAAAGGTTGTTTTGTCAGTAATTTCCAAATTTTCTCATTTGCTTTTGAATTCATTAATTTAAAAAATTGTATTGTGTGTGTGTGTGTGTGTGTGTGTGTGTGTGTGTGTGTGTTTGTGTGTGTGTGTGTGTGTGAACATGAGTGCTGGTGCCTTAGGAGTCAAGAGGCTTTTGAGCTCCCTGGATCTCAGTTACAGGTAGCTGAGCTACTGGATGTAGGTACTGGGTGTTGAACTACGGTTCTCTGCAACTGCAGTCCATGCTCTTATCTCTAAGACATTTCTCCAGCCACTTTCTTCTGCTCCCTTATAACAGTTAAATCATACAACTACTTTGTGGTGAAGGATTCCAAACTCAATAGTTCCTGTTTTAAAAGTGTTTGTTTTGTAGAGGGTCTGAGACTAGCTCCAGATAACGGTAGAGTTAGGATTGCAATCTATAGTAGCAACACTGAGGGCTCCATTGTCTCATTCTCTTGCTATTCTCAGTTCCCTTCCAGAAACTTTACCTAAAACATGAATGAGCTTGGCATGAATTAGAGAGCATTCATAAACTCTGGCCCAAGTATTCAACTAATTATATAAAAAACATGTAAACTCAATTCTGTCAGATATCTGACATCTAAGGTAATTAAATATAGATGATAGATATGTCAATATATGTAGATACAGAGATATATAGCTTATAAATATATAGATATATATGGAGCTTGTATGTAGAACTAACTGCTAATACCAATACAATCTAAAACAATGGAATGTCAAAAAGCCCAGAGAAAATAAGCAGGAAGTTTAAAGAAAACATTAATAATGAGTCTATATATTTTATTAAACAATGTATACTATAACTAAAGTAAATGGAAGATAGATAAAACATAAAATACAGGCATCTATCATATAGAAATCCCTGTCAAGGAAGTTTTGAAAAATACAAGTCACATGATGATTATACATTTACCTTTGATTTGAAATCTATGAGTACTATGAAATTATCATAATTAACTCAAATTTAAAAGCCAATGCAACCAGTTAATTCCTAAGGTGCTTTCAAAGGTAAAATACTAGGAAATGAGTTTCTAATTTTCATAATAAAGATAGAGCCACATCCTGTCTTTCCTTTGCTGAAGTCCATATGGTCCTTTGCTCCCATCTTAGGGCTTTAAAATTTAATCACACATTCACTCTCTGGAAACACACAAGTGGTTATCTTGGAAATGAGACTGAATATTTTGATTTTGTTTATAAAACATGAAGCTGACTCATGGTAATCTCCACGGCTGTTATTTAGGGTGGGCATCTGTGGTGTGCTGGGCACTCAATCATTTTCAATTAAATGTTCCAGTGTCTAGTGAAAGCCCCATCAGGGTCTGCATAACCACAGTTATAGATCCTCAGAGAATATGCACTTCTCTTGAACAGTTTCCAGAAAGGCAGCTCTCTTGCAAAAAAAGAAAAAAGCCACTTATTTTGAGAGATTATGTAAATGTTTAACTGGAAATCCAATTCAGAGTGTGTCCAATATTTAAGACACTGGAAAAGGTATCATTGGATTTATGGGTGACACTTGCAGGAAGTGTAATTTTTGGCTCATATATATAAAATATCTGTCATATATGAATATATTCAATGTAGATTACACAATTTTTAATTTTTACCTTAATATTACTATAGAAATTTTATGTGTGCTTATGTAGTTAACAAAAAAACCATGTAATAATTTCTGGAAAACATCAGAAATAAAAATTACTGTGTTCTTACTCTTATTGGTACGTTAAAGAAGACATGACTCATTGCTACTATTCCCTAAAGCATGGACTGATTTGTTCTTTTTTTAAATAGCTCTTTATTTTATTATGAATAAAGTCATATTATTTACCCATGTATCCCCTTGTTCAAACTCTCTTCCCCTTTCCACCCCTCCCAGTCACTCTCTCTTCTCCTCCTCTCTTTATCTCCTCCCAAGCAAGGGTAGGAGTTCCCTAGGTCCCAACGTGGCTTAGTTCAGCATCCACTCCTGGCAGAATCGCTTTCCTCACCCCAACATCAAGACTGAGTTTTGTGTTCCTCTGGAGGGAGTGGGAACCAAGGTGCCAGTCCAAGGTGTTTCAGATCCCAAGCTGTTCAGTGGTTGTGGTTTGCAGCTTGGACATGCTTTACTTTTTGCTTTTTTGTTTAAAGTTCACTAATGAGTGAGTACATCCCTTGCTGATTTGTTCTTTAAGAAGTTCTATTCGAAAGTATTTTCTCTCAGTCTTTTTTCTAATGTCATGCATTTGGAGCTAATATTCCTTCAGCACTCACTAGTATAATTTACAAAGGAGTTTATTATTAACTGACTGTTAAATATTTTGACTATCACATTATCAAAAATATATAAACATAATTAATTAAAAATATCTATAGAGGTTTTTAATCAAAGATGCAAAAAATCGCATCTTAGCAAAAACTGTATTTAATGAAAACATGCAAAACAAATTTTCTGGCATGAATCTTGGCATATATATATACCACAGAAGCTAAATTACAAGACAAGTATTTTAATGTTTAAAGTAAAAAAAATAATTAAATTGCAAATAATATTCCAGGTGACAGAAATATGAACATTTATTTACAAATGGTTCCAGTAGAATAGGCAAAATAATTCAGTGATTGATGAGTGACTACACATCCAACTTTTCCAAATTTAGAGTGCCAGAGTTGTCTTAGAGGTTAGTAGGACAAAAGTAAGATGCACTTTGTTTTAAGGTACAACAGAGCTGCAATGCTTTTGACTCATGGATAGCAGAATATATCCAACTGCAAAGTGCAACAAGGCAGAGGGAAAGAATGGGAGGTAGTTTTCAGTGAAGGGACAGGAGAGCCTGATGATACACAGACACTTTTGCAATTTTTTTTAATTGCCTTTTGATACTCATTACTACATCATCAAAGTAATTTACTTGATTGTTTGTAAAAACAAAACCAGAAAATAATAGAAAAGGAAATGCATTGTAAATATGGAAGAGTTTGTAATGAAAATGTAAAGGCATAAATAGAGCTAAATTTTCTTAGAAACATATTACAGTATTTTTAAATGTAAAACAAAACTAAAATACTTTGAAGATCAGTGTATTAAATATGATATCTATGACCAATCATAGTTTGGGGCCACTTTGGGAATAAACACGTTAAATTTTAGTCGTTTTAACTCATCATAAAAAATTGTTTCAGCTTGTTAGCTCTAGGAAAAATGCCACTAAGTATATTCTATTTAATAACACAGAAAAAAATACAATCCTTTGAGGAGAATTTCATTGAAATGTACAGAGGGGCTACAGAAGTATACAGCAGGTGAAAACTAGTGTTTGACAAATCAAGCCATCAGACTTATAATTCCCTGATGTGAGTCCCACCTAGCAAAGCCATGGGTCACTGACTGTTAATGACCAGTAGTAGTTTTCTGTCTGTAACTTTCTCCAATGCCACTGCTATGTATCCCTAGTAAAAAGAGTTGTGGGATTTTTTTTTGCCACATCCGATTGATAGTATATTTTATATCTTTGGACACATTTACTGTTGTGGTTTGTCAGGAAATTTATTTCTGTATAATGCTGATATATAGAAATAATACCAACATATTTCTCTTTACTGACCCAAGAAAGTAACAGTATTTTCAGTCTCAAACATTTCTTTTTTTTAACATTTTATTTTATTTGGAGGGGGAAGGGACCTTGAATAAGGATATACAGGGACTGAAAAAAAAAAAGTCTCAAACATTTCTAATTTTAGACTGCAGAACAAATTCAAAGAGATTAACCGCCCCTGCAAAAGCTATTCAAAGACTAATTCCCAGATGTTGTTTAGTGTTAAATCAAGGCCAGGCTTTTTTGAAAGATACCTTCTGCAATAGTTGACTTTCTGCATGTAACCTGACCCCTCAAGGTTCAACCTGCTACTGTTATTGTTAAGTACTGAATTTCAATATCATTTGCTGTTTAGAAAAAGCTACCTGCAAGGTCAAACATTTACAATGGCCATTCTTTGTGACCTTACTAGCCTGAGAAAAACTGTGTGAGTTCATGGGTTATAATAACGAGTTGAGCCCTGAAAATATAGCATATAATTCTCCAGGGTTTGGCTAAGAGAAAAGCAATGGCAATGTAGAGAGGAACAGAGAAGGAGAAATAAGTATGTATGAATGAAAGTGTATAAGAAGAAGGAGCAATGTAGGGATGAAGCTATACAGTATGTGAGTATGTGTGCTGAATGAGGGATAAAGAAAGAAGCAAGAGTAATGTAGGAATGAAGCTATGCAGTATGTGAATGTGTGTTGAATGAGAGATGAACAAGAAGGAGAAGTAAGAGAAGGAGGAGGAGGATGAAGAGGAGGAGAAGCCTACAAAGAGGATGGGAGATATGTGACAGAATAAATAAATAAGAGTGTGAGTGAGCAAAGAATAGATGAATTATGTAGAAGAAGCATGTGTGTGAGTGAATATGTGAGAGATAGAACTAAGTGAAAGAGCTGTTGCTGCATATAGGAACTGTACAAATTGCTATATGAGTGTACAAGAACAATGTAAAAATGTATATGGTAAAGGAACTATGTTTATGTAATGAATAGCTGTGGCTGTATGGACATTTGTAATGGTGTGGAAATAAGTAAGGTGAGACTGTAGAAAATGGGATGTAGAAGAGAAATATATGTAAAACAAAGATGTGTAGACATGGGAAAATAGATGTAACTGTGTATAAAGATGTATAGTCCTATGTATGTTAAGGAAGATATATAATACCGTGAATAAAGCAGTGTGGATATATGTAGCAATGTAGAGAAAGAGTCAGAGACAATTTTATTTCTATTTATTTTTATTTAAAATGTATTATTTCCTTTTTTGAGTTTTTCTTTTTTTTTCTTCTTTATTTATTTTGTATTTATCAAAAAAACAGTAAAATGAATTTAAAATGCTGAGAAGTTAACAATAACTATAAAGAAGATAAAAATCATAAGCATGACTTATCAAGGGTGATAATGCAAATAAGATTGCTACACATATATTTACGTTGTGTTCAGCTTTCCCTCTGAATTTTTTTTTCCATCCCTGTATATCCTTATTGAAGGTCTCTTCCCCCTCCCACCACATCTGATCATTTTTCTTCTCTGCAACTCCCCATCCCCTCCCTGGGCAGGGAGCAGACAGTCCTATGGTCACACTGGCCCAATAATGCTTGGATCAGTCTCCACTCCTGGCCAAATCCAGTTTTGTCCCCCCTCCCTCAAGAGTGATTTCCATATCTACCACTGTTCCCCTTCCCTTTCCTCCTCCAAATTTTCCCATCCCATCTCCCCCATCCATTTCCCAAGCAGGACAAGGAATCCCAAGGTGAGTCAGTTCAGTCTGGCATATCCAGTTGAGGTAGGCTCGAATCCCTCATTTCAGTATTAAGGCTAGGTTCAGCGTTCCTCTATAGGGAATGAGAAACAATTTTATATTTTTGGTTATAAGCCTAGCCTTTAATGGTTGAGCCATTTCTCCAGCCTGAGAAACAATTTTAAAGAAGAAATAAAAGAGAATGTTACCATCAGAAGGTGTGGAAGTTTCCTTATTTTAGCAGTCAATTAGAAATTTATTCTTAATTACCCTCACATAAAAAAGTTCCTTATCCCTTGCTACTCTGAGGCATACCTTTTGTTATGCTGGGGAGAATTGTGGGAGTAGGCCTCCCAAGATCCTCAGTAGAAATAATTAAAATATATTTTCAAAATTTAAGTTTTAGGATCAATTATGTTCCTCCTTACATAAACCATTTACTTCCTAGCTATAATTCAAATGAGATATACTTCCTCATTACTTCAAGACAAAAAGCAAGCCATGGAGAAAAGTAAGTTTTGTACTGGGCAGTGAATTGCATGAAGACAGATTGGCAAATTTAATTAGTTCTATTTTGTATTAGTGGAAGCAGTGGACCTATCTTTTCTTTTCTTTTTTTTTCTTTTCTTTCTTTCTTTCTTTTTTTTTTTTTTAAAAAACAGCTCTATCATTTCTACATAACTATCAGCTGAATGGCTTTTATTCACAGTCAATAAGACAAAACGACAGCCTACAGAATGGAAAAAGATTCTTACCAAGCCTACAAGTGACAGAGGATTGATTTCTAAAATATATAGAGAATTCAAAAAACTAGAGCCCAAAACCCTTAAAAATATAATTAAAAATAGGATTAAGAACTAAAAGGGGACTTCTCAGCAGAAGAATTAAAAGTGGCTGAAAGGCACATGAAAAAAGTGCTCAACATCTTTAGCCATCAGAGAAATACAAGTCAAAACAACTTTGAGATACCACCTTGTCCCTGTCAGAATGGCCAAGATTAATAACACAGATGGCAGCTTATGCTGGAGAGGATGTGGAGCAAGGAGAACACTCCTCCATTGTTGGTGGGAGTGTAAACTTGTTCAGTATGGCAGTTTCTCAGAATGTAGTATGGCAGTTTCTCAGAAAACTGGGAATCAATCTCCCCAAGGATCCAGCAATAACACTCTTAGGCATATATTCTAAAGATACACATTCACACCCCAAAAGCATTAGCTCAACCTTGTTCATAGCAGCATTATTTATAATAGCAAGAACCTGGAAACAACTTAGATGCCCCTCAACTGAGGAATGGATTAACAAGCTGTGGCACATCTACACAATGGAATACTACTCAGCAGTAAGAAAAAAATGGTACTCTAAAATTTGCAGACGAATGGATGGATATGGGGAACATCCTCCTGAGCGAGGTATCACAATCCCAGAAAGAGAAGCAGGGCATGTACCCACTCATTAGTGGACTTTAAATATATATTTATATATATAAATTTATATATATATATAAAAGAGTGATGACATTGTACACAAGAACTCAAAGCTAGAACTTAGCTAAATGACACAATGACTCACTTCTGCATTGATGTCCTCTGACAGAGGGGTGGGTAAGGAAAGACTTGTTTTCTTTAAGGGTCTGGCCACAGGGAGTTCACTATGCTCCATTAAGCAAATCAGCACCATGAATGGATGATTTTGTAAATCAGGAGATCATAAGAGTGGACATGATACTGAGAGGTCTGAATCTGAGTTTGATGCGATGCATGATGTAAAAACACCAAATAATAAATATACATATAAAAAAATTTAAAAAAATGAAAAAATGAAATCCTATGAGTAATGTCAGGTTTTCCCTGGCTTTGTAACTTCTAAAGGCTTTGTTTATTTTTTTTTAAGTTTTATGGTATTTTTTTCCTTCTTTATTTTGTATTTATCAAAAAAAACAGTAAAAAGAATTTAAAATGCAGAAGAGTTAACAATAACTATACAGAGGATAAGAATCATAAGCATGGCTTATCAAGGGTGGAAATGCAAATAAGATTTGGCTTAGTT
The DNA here is from genome assembly GCA_004025045.1 of Sigmodon hispidus. Classification (NCBI taxonomy): domain Eukaryota; kingdom Metazoa; phylum Chordata; class Mammalia; order Rodentia; family Cricetidae; genus Sigmodon; species Sigmodon hispidus. The sequence continues at coordinate 55,069 of PVIH01010200.1, read as the reverse complement.
TTTTAAGTTATAGTAGAATTCTATATTAAGTCCATATTTTCTTTTGTTTGTTTTTGTTATTGCTGTTTTTTATCTTTAATATGGAGTATTTTATTAGTATTTCAAGTATTTCAAGGTTACAAAGTATGCATTTGTTAAAATCACTAATTGAATTTAGGTTTACTTTTGCTACCTAAAAGCTCATGAGTTTTTTTTCTAAATCTTCAAGTTATCGAAACAAATTTATATGTATATCCTTACGATTTTCTGAAATATTATTCATATGTGTTATAATGTTGCCTTTCAATTTCTAGTTTTATTGAAGTAGTTCGTCCCCTTTTTTGTTTAATTTGGTTAAGAATTTGCCAATTGCATTTATCCCTTATAAATAAATAAATAAATAAATAAATAAATAAATAAATGGTACTTTTTACACACCAACCACTGTTCCATCTCCCTCTCCTCCTTTTAGTCACCACTCCCTCCCCCCCCCCCCCCCCCCCCCCCCCCCCCCCCCCCCCCCCCCCCCCCCGCCTCCTCCTGCCACCCCACTCCCCTATCCTTTATCTTCAGCGAAGGCAAAGACTCCCAAGGGGAGTCTGGCATATTAAGTATGAGCAATGTTATATAGAGAATGGGCTCCAAAAAAAACCATTTCATGCTCTAGGGATAAATTTTTGTACAATTGACATAGACCCCACAAACTACACTGCCATGCAAGTTTTGTACATATTCACAGAGCGTAGTTAGGTCCTATGAAGGTTTCCCAGCTGGTCAGTCCAGAGTCAGTGAGCTCCCTATAGCTTGGGTCTGCTATCTCTGTTGCTTTGCTCATCATGATCTTGACTCCTTAGCTCATATAATCTTTCCTCTCTCTTTTTGGCCGAACTGAGAGCTTGACCCACAGGTTAGCTATTGATGTCTACATGTACTTCCGTTAGTTATTTAGATGAAGGTTATGATGACAATTAGAATGTTCATTAATTTTATTATAGGAGAAGGGCAGTTCAGGCACCCTCTCCACTTTTGAAGTTCTCTATAGATGGATACATTGCTCAGCCTTGATACTGGGGGGAGGAGCTTGGTCCTGCCTCAACTTGATATGCCAAACTATCTTGACTCTCCCACCAGGAGTCCTTATTCTCTATGAGGAGTGCATGGGGGTGAGGAAAGCTGGGAGGTGACTGGAAAGAGGGGAGAGTGGGGGAACAGTAGTTTGCTGGGCTGAGGAGATGAAGCTCAGTCTTTAATGGCTAAACTCACACCCAAAATAACTGTAAAGCTTTTAAAGTAAGGGTTGATTGTGATGTTTGAAGAACCTTCTCTGGTGTTAGTATGTCCTTCACTCTACACAGCTTAAGAAACTGGTATAGTCTGAGAAATTCAAATTCACAAATTTTGATCCATGAAATAAAATTTGGAAATAGTTTCAGAGGAAAAAAATCAGAAATTTATGACTTTTTAAAACAAGCTGAAAAAATTACTTAAGAGTGATCACTGTTAAACCTATCATAGAGAGTTTATGCTTAATATAAACACATAGATTATTATATTGCATGAAAGAATTAATATTTCCTCAAAATTTGTTGTACTTTTAATTAGAACTTAATATTTTATGCTTGTCAAAGAAAAGAAATGTTAAAGGTGAAAAGAGGCTGGGTAATCATTTATCCTTTGTCAGAAATTGCCAAGAGATTAGTTTAGGGGTTTTTCCCCATATTAAATATTTTAAACTTCAGCACACCTGACTCAGTCTTGATGTTGGAGGAATAAAACAAGATTTGCCAGGAGTGGAGGCTGAACTAAGCAATGTTGGGACCCTGGGACCTTGGGATTACCTGCTGCCTGCCCATGAGGGGGATGGGGAGATGTGAAGAAGAGAGAGTGACCTGATGTGGTGGGACTAAGTGACCTTGAATGAGGATATACAAGGATAGAAAATGTGACTTCTTTGTTCATAATAATAAAATAAAATAAAATAAGAAGTTAAAGAAAGATAATGGAGCACTTTGATATGAAAGTAGGTGAATCGTAGAGACAAAAGAGAAAGGGTGAGATGGGGAGATAGCAGCTATCTACAATGAACAATATATGAGAAAGCCATATGAAAATCTGATGCTTTGTTAGATAGACAAAGCAAATAAATAAACTAAATTAAAGGTAAGCAAAGTTTGAAGAGTTTCCTTCTGTTGGTGGTTAAAACTCCTCCTAGAAGCCATAGATAATTAAACAAAAATACAAATGCCAAAAAAAAAAAAAAAATTCTGTTTCTCTTTCAGGCTCATAGACTCTTATATTTTCTAGGGATAATTGTCTATTTATTGTGGCATAAATTGGTCTGAATTATAGAGTGTGAAATATGATTGCTTCATATATCTCAGTACTTTAAATAAATATCGCATTATCAGTGAAAATGGTTCAGGATCTCTGTCACTCTAAAATAATATCATCATGATCAAGCCTTCTAAAGGGTATTCCCTCTTGTACATGAGCTATTTCCCATTTCAACATAAGCCATTGAACTCAGAGGCAAGATGTATCTTAGAATATAAACCTTATATAGCATATAATGAGACTGATCATCAAAGAAGGTTGTATCGTTTACCTACTTAAGTTTTAAACATAGTAATTCTAATGTTCATTTTATCACCCCAACTGAATATGAGCACTCATATAATGAAATTCCTTTTACTTGATGCTATAATACTCAACATATTTTAAAGGATATATCTATATGAGAATGAAGAAATTAGCATTACAGCTTAAGCTGAAAACTTGAGTTCATAAACATAAATTTTGCATTTCAAGATGACTTCATTTATGAGTGTTTTAAGATGTCTCTGGCTCTATCACATACCAGCACTAATGGTGTTTTTATTGTTGAACTATTTAATAGAAGCATATACCTATATTGATGGTATCAACTCTAGATAGAATCGATAGAATGCCACTTTCATAAAATAGTGGTTTAGACAAAAAAAATTCAAATTATATTGTGGTCTGCAAGCACATAAGAGTGTTATAGTCTTACTGAAGCCAGCATGAATGTGTAAGAGTTCTATGCTATAGGAGCAGAAGTGACTATAGAATTTAGGAAGACTCATCATGTGTTAAAATACAATAATAGTTTCTTTAAAAAAAAAAAAAGAAGAAGAAGAACAATTAGACCTTCTCGCCACATAACATTTTTATTTCTATTTTATTTTATTATTTTAATTTTGAGATATGGTGTCACTATATAGTTAATTCTTGCCTAATTATAACAAGTTAGGAATGGAAAGGAAAATTTATATTTAAAGGTGATGTTATTTAAATATGTTTTTTACCTATTTGAGTATTTCAAACTCTTTTTTTCTATTCTTCTGTTTATTTACACTAGAATCCAAAATAAGTGAACACAGCTGTTAGACTTTGAAATATTCTAAGTAGAAAAACACTTGACATGCATACCATGATGGGAGTGAGCTTTTTTATTTCCTACTTTCAGAGATTTCTGTGCAGTTTAAAGAGGATTTTGATGGAGCGGGACAGTTTGATCATATGGCTAGAGGGCAAAAAGGGAAAATGCACTTATGTGTGTATAGGTTGCCAAAGCTTGGAAAGTAAAGACAGAAGAATTTCCGGGGCTTGCTAAATACGCTGTCTAAGTAATTGGAAAACTCCAGGTTGGTGAAAGGACCTGCCTGTCTCAAATGATAAGGTAGAGCTGATGAGATGGCTCAGGGAGATAAGGTGCTGTCACTTCTGTCTGGAATCCATGCAAATATAGAAAAAAACAAGAACCCACTCTGGAAGCTGTTCTCTGATGTTTACATGCTTGTCCTGGAACTCAGCATACTCTAGTGTGCTGTACACATCATGTACACATAACAGCAATACCACCACCATCAGTAGCAACAATAAGAGCAATAATAATATTTTCAAGTTTTTAGAAGTTGTCCATCTCTTGAGAGAGGACATTTAAATTTGATCACAAGTTCTCACAAACATTTGCAGAAACGTATAAACACACTTGTAAATGTGCATTTACACACACACATATATACATAAACACACAATAATAGAAAAACACATGAAAAAGTGTGTCTTTACCATTAAATAATACAGCAGTTAAATCTGAAAAAAAATAAAGCTTGATTTTTTTGTTCCAGATATACAGAGCAATATTTTTGCAATAATTTCCATATATGTAGACTACTACTTACAAATCATATAAGAAACATATCCTTTGGACATCAGTAACAAATGTTTGTGTATGTTTTCATTTAAGAAGATCAGTGTGAGAAATAGTCTTGAAGTAATTTTTCTTTATTTTTCCTGCTTCACAACATGTTTAACATCCAACAAAAAAAAAATAACAAAATGATTTTTTAAATCAGTTTCAGGATATACAGGACATTTTTTTCTTGAACTTCTCCTTAATTTGTTTTTAAGTTTTTAAAATAGAAAGCCACCTTATCATTCCTTATTTTTTTCTGTGTGTCTTGTCTCCTTCCTTTTCCTTTTCTCACTCTTTTTTTCCACTTGTCAATTCAAATTTGGAGTCTAGCTTGAGAAGCAGTCGCATGAGGTGGGAAATGTCTGGGTAGCAGTGTTCTCAGTATCCTTCTCTTATGAACACAATAAAATTAAGTTTTTACTACATTTCAAAATGATTTACAATTCATATACTTTCATATTTGTTAAAAGTTCTCTATACTTAAAAACGTAAGTGAAGAGATTTTCCCACAACCTTACAAAAAATTTTATAGTCTAAAAGGCTTTATTTAATGCATAAAATGCAATCAAATGTTTATGACAATTATACTAACCTTTTCAATATCCCATAGATATGTTACAGAAAATAAAGAGAAATTTTGTTTTACAACATCTCTTTGATAAATAAAACTTCAGTCAAATCTATTGACTAACTATGGGATTTTCTAATCTGAAATGAAGGCAGTGCACATTTTACATAATCACATGATATAAAATGCAGATTTGACATCTGGAAATCTTGAATGTAAATATTCATAAATCCTTTTCTTTCTTTTGAGTCAGAACATGATGCTTTCTCAAATGCTATTACATTGAATGTTTTTCATCTACAAAAAAAATGTTTAAATTCTATAACAATTTTAGTGTTAAATCTCAGCATACATGTAATTCTGATGAAAAATATGGAACCCAAGGGAAGAGGTAAGTACTTGAGGGGTGGCTCATCCCATACAGTGTTCCAAACTTTGTGTGTTCTTTTATTTCTGCTCAACTATAAAAACAGCAGAAGAAAGCTTTTGTTGGACAATGTGAAACATGGGGCTCAATACTGTGTAACTAAATGACTTATTGTTTCATTATTCTTCTCACAAAGCATATGTCTAACATACAGGCAAATAATTGTGAAGCTCAAGGAAAGTTTCCTGTTTTGCAGTACATACAGATTAGAGCAGGAATGACTTCATATACGGTTGAAAGGATTAGAAGAACTGCTACTCTCCAAATTCCACAGAACAAATGACCGAAAGAAAGATCAAACTAAGAAGTTATCTATCCAAAATGAATTCTAATCTGTGCTAACAAACAAAATAAATTGCCAGCCAAAGATATTTATAATAGTTCCTACTAACAAAATAAGAATTTGTGAATGGAACTAGAAGTTTGTACTCATATTGGTACAGTTCACATGCTGAAGCCATAAATCCTCTCCATGAAGACTGTCAAAATGTGACCTGAGTAAGGATGATAGCAGTGGACATGACAAACTGAAGAGGGAAACTTCCCAACAAAGCCTCATCCCAACACAGAAATTACAGGCAGCTAAAGAAATATAGGAGTGAGAGAGATGGTCTTCCCTCAGAGAAGAGCACAACAGTCAGTTCCCCAATGTCTACTCAGGAGCCCCAAAAATATATTTGATGGTGATGTTATACAGACTGAGCAGGTTAAATTTAGGAACACATATGTTTATAGATACAAATATATATTTAATAATGATTAGTAGGGGAAGAGCTATAAATTTGAAGGAGAATTTGGAGAGGTATTTAGAAGGATTTGGAGGGAAAAATGTTGGAATTAAATTATAATCTCAAAAGAAATGCTTTCATAAAGAAAACTGAGTGAACTTTTTAAATTTTATGGAGAATTATAATTTCTTGCACTAAATGCTTAAAATATGAAAAATAATACATAAAGATCTTTGGTTCCTTATTCTTATTTCTATGACTTACTATCCTATAAAAACTTGTTATAAAATGCATTTGTCTTTATAAGATCATATTTATACATTTATAGATTTGATAAACAAAAGTAAAATAAAGTTTTAGCTCATAATGATAGTCACAAAATTCTAATGATCTTGTAGTATTAAGGGAGACATTCTGTACAATGCTAATGTTCTCACTACCGATCTGGTTTCAGTCATCTTGATTCTGCCGCTCTTCCCTCTCCCGTTACTCCTGGTGTCACTTCCTACTCTTTTCTAATCACATTTCTGATTGTATAAAAAGATAAGTTGGACCTTCTTTTAGATAATCCTCTCTGTATGCCACAACAGAGCAAAGATTGCTATTCATCTGAAGTTAAAACTAGATGATTTACATACTCCTACTAAAAAACAGCCTAGGAGATCTCTATATTAAGATGAAACTCCAATTGTATCAAGACACGCTAAACCACTCAATATTAGGTTGTACATTTTAAAATTATTTAAAATAAGTTTGGGCTATTTATGCTCTATCATAAACTCTAAACTCCATTTCACTAAAATTGCATTTAATGATGTGAACATCTTTATCACTTTGAACACTTACCTCACACAGTTGAATCCTGGATCGTTAAAGAATTTAGTTTGATGGAATACTGACTTTAGTAACAGTCCCATCCTGTCACCACATTTGTAAAACATGTCTTATTTTGTTTTTCATTTTTTGTTCTTTTGCAATTTTATTTTTTTTTTTATTTACTAGGAGGAAGGGGTTTTCTTTAGGAAAACTTTATAAATACACACTTAGCCCTTGATTTCAACACATTCTTTTTTTATTGTTTTAAGATTTGGTTATATTTTCACATATGTAAGTGTTTTGTTTGCATGTATGTATGTATACCTGTGCATTCCTGGTGCCCACATAAGTAAACAGAGGCCTTGAAACGAGTTACAGCTGGTCATTAACACCCATGTTGAAGACTGAACCTAGATTTCCAAGAGCAGCCAGTATTTGTAACACCTGAGCCACCTCTCCAGTTCCTTCTCTTTTTTTATTATTATGAACAAAGAAGACAAATTTTCTATCCTTATATATCCTTATTCAAGATCCATTCCCCCTCCAAACACATCAGGTCTTTCTCTCTTCTCCACATCTCTCCATCCCTCCACCATGGGCAGGCGGTTCCAAGGTACCACGGACCAAATATTGCTTAGTTCAGCCTCCACTCTTGAAAAATCCAGTTTTCTCCCCCCAACATCAAGACTGAGTCAGGTGTTCCTCTAAGGGGAGTGGGATACAAGGAGTCAGTCTAAGGTGTTTCTGATCCCAAGCTGGTGAGGGTTTGTGGTTTGCAACGTGGGCATGCTTTGCTTTTTTTGCTTGTTTGTTTAGAGTCCACTAATGAGTGAGTACATCCTCTGCTTATCTTTCTGGGTTTGTGATATCTCGCTGAGGAGGATATTCTCCAAATGCATCCATTTGCCTGCAAATTTTAGGATATCCTTTTTTCTTACTGCTGAGTAGTACTCCATTGTGTAGATGTACCACAATTTGTTAGTCCTTTCTTCAGCTGAGGGGCATCTAGGTTGTTTCCAGGTTCTTGCTATTATAAAATCGCTGCTATGAACATAGTTGAGCTAATGCCATTGGAGTGCAACTGTGCATCTTTAGGGTATACACCCAGTAGTGGTATTGCTGGGTCCTTGGGGAGATTGATTCTCAATTTTCTGAGAAACTGCCATACTGCATTCCAGAGTGGCTGAAGAAGCTTACACTCCCACCAACAATGGAGGAGTGTTCCCCTTGCTCCGCATCCTTTCCAACATAGGCTGTCCTCTGTGTCTTTTAACTTAGCCAATCTGACAGGTGTCAGGTGGTATCTCAAAGTTGTTCTGATTTGCATTTCTCTGATGGCTAAAGATGATGAGCACTTTTTCAGGTGCCTTTCAGCCATTAATAATTCTTCTGCTGAGAATTCCCTTTTTAGATCTGAACCCATTTTTTGATTGGATTATTCAAGGATTTGGGCCCTAGATTCTTGAGTTCATTATTTATCTTAGAGATCAGTCCTCTATCACTTGTAGGGTTGGTGAAAATATTTTCCCATTCTGTAGGCTGTCATTTTGTCCTATTGACAGTGTCCTTGACTTTACAGAAGCTTCCTAGCTTCAGAAGATCCCACTTATAGATTGTTGGTCTTAGTGTCTGTGCTACTGGTGTGATATTTAGGAAGTGGTTGCCTGTGCAATTTGTAGAACTGTATTTCCCACTTTCTTTTCTTTGAAGTTGAAAGTAGCTGCGTTTATGTTGAGGTCTTTGATCCACTTGGATTTTAGTTTTGTGCGGGGTGACAGGGTTGGATCTATTTGCATTTTTTTACACACTGCCATCCAGCTATGCCAACTCCATTTGTTAAATATACTATCTTTTTTCCATTGAATATTTTGGGCCTCCTTTTCGAAGATCAGGTCTTCATAGGTTTTTGGGCTAATGTCTAGATCCTCAATTCTATTCCTTTGATCCACAAGTCTGTTTTTATGCCAGTACCAGGCTGTTTGTATTACTGTAACTCTATAGTATAACTTGAAGTCAGGGATGGTGATGCCTCCTGAGGTTCTTTTGTTGAGCAAAATTGTTTTTTTAATCCTTGCTTTCCTGTTATTCCAAATGAAATTGAGTACTGTAATTTCAAGGTCCAAAAAATATTGTGTTGGCATTTTCATGGGCATTGCATCGAATCTGTAGATTGCTTTTGGTAGAATTGCCATTTTTACTATGTTGATCCTACCTATCCAGGAACATGGGAGAGCTTTCCATTTTCTGATATCCTCTTCAATTTCTTTTTTCAGTGATTTAAAATTTTTGTCAAATAGTTCTGTTACTTCTTTGGTTATAGTTACTCCAAGATATTTAATACTATTTGCAGCTATTATGAAGGGTAATGTTTCCCTTATTTCTTTTTCAGCTTCTCTATCTTTAGTGTATAGAAGGGCTACTGATTTCTTTGAGTTAATGTTGTATCCTGCTACATTGCTGAAGGTGTTTATCAGCTGTAGCAGTTCCTTGGAAGAATTTTGTGGGTGGCTTATATATACAATCATATCATCTGCAAATAGAGATAGTTTCATTTCTTCTTTTCCTATTTGTATCCCTTAATCTCTTTTCATTCCCTTATTGGTTTAACTAAAACTTTGAGAACTATATTGAATAGATAAGGGGAGAGAAGACATCCTTGTCTAGTTCCTGATTTTAGTGGGATTTCTTTGAATTTTTCTCCATTAAGTTTGATGCTGCTGTCGGCTTCTTGTAAATCACCTTTTTTATATTTAGATATTCTCCCTGTATTCCTGATCTCTCCAGGGCTTTTATCATAAAGGAGTGTTGGATTTTGTCAAATGCTTTTTCAGCATCTAAGGATATGATCATGTGGTTTTGTTTCTTTAGTTTGTTTATGTGATGGATAATGTTTATGGTTTTTCATATATCTAACCAGCCCTGCATTTCTGGGATGAAGCCTATTTGGTCATGGTGGATGATACTTTTTTAAAATATATTTATTTGTTTTATGTGTATTGGTGTTTTGCCTGCATGTATAACTGTAAGGGTGTCAGATCTTGGAATTACAGTCAGTTGTTGGCTGCCATGTGGATGACAGGAATTGAACTCAGGTCCTCCAGAAGAACAGTCAGTGCTCTCAACCACTGAGCCATCTTTCCAGCTCAGGGGTCGCATAACTAATTAGCATGACAGAGTCTTGTTCATTATTGGAATTAACCAAACAAATCGCTCCACCAACTAAGAACGGCCATGTACCACCACCCACGGAATCGAGAAAGAGCTATCAATCTCTCAATCCTGTCCGAGTCCGGGCCAGGTGAGGCAAAGCTGAAACTTATAGGAATTGATGGAAGGCACCACTAGGAGTGGAGCCTGCAGCTTAATTTGATATTGTTTATATATTGTTTATATGTTTTGCTAAGATTTTGTTGAGAATTTTAGCATCAATATTCATGAGGGAAATTGGTCTGTAATTCTTCTTTGTTGTGTCTTTGAGTGGCTTGGGTATCAGGGTAATTGTGGGCTCATAAAAGGAACACATTCTTTAAATTGTTATGTTTCTATACGGTTTTAAAATACATATCTAAATGCAAATATGTATTTATAGAACTATGTGCTTAAGACATAATTAAAAACATATTAGCCAATTAGAAAAACATTATCACAACTTACATTCGAGTTGTTAATTTTTGGTGTATGGAAATTATATCTCTGTGTTTACCAGTTTCAACTAATACGTTAAAAAAGCATTATCTTTTAATTATGAGTGCATCCTTTGAGGTAACAGCAAAAGTTAGTGTCTTCAAATACATTATTTTTGCTACTGGTTTTGTTTATAAAAATAAAAATTATTTTTTATGGCTTTATGAAACATGAAAAACTCTACTATTTTAGTTCTGACAAAAATATTAGCTTTATTTAACCTATTTTATAATGATGCTAAAGATATGTACACATGAGATTATACAGGGTGTTCTAAAATTTAAATTATTAATTTCTAATAGTAAATAGTATGATATATGCAGCAAATAGACATTTAAAAGCATTTGCTTTCTTTTGGTAGAAATATTAATAAATTTTTCTATATCATTGGTTGAGAAAAAATGCTATCTTGTAATTTTAAATACTTAGTTTCTTAAATATATTTCATGTAGACTATTCTATCAGCTATCAGTAAGTACAGTTCTGATAAAAATTGACCTTTCTTTTGCTTTCTCTATCTGAAAAGATAGGAAGAAAACAAAGCGCTTACTCTTCTCTACTAATGCACTGTACTATTTCACCCTTGTCACCAAAATATATGTGCTATCCAGCCTCTCTCTACCAGCCATTAGTTCTTCTAGGGACATCAATGAAGAAACCTATAATTCACTTCAATTCTGATTCCATGTAGCTAGAGATAGTGTCAAGTCCCACTGTAGGAAGGTTTAATCCCAGGAAACTGCTACTATGTCTTAGGCCAATTCCACATAGCCAACTGTAAACCATACTTGTGATCAACACACTATGAAATAGTATTGCCACCACTCCCTCCCTGTCCAATTAATTTGCTATAATGCCTCAAAAAACCACTCCACTTCTCTCTTTGTTTCAAAAGCTATTTCAAAGAGTACAGATGAACAATTAAATGAAAAGATGTCCAGGGGAAAGTGCAAAAGAAAAGGACAAAGTGGAGTCCCTCAATATGGGAAACAATTCCTTGATTATTTATCTATGTACATATATTATTTATTAATTTTTAGTCCTTCTATAATTTTACATATGTATATAATGAATTTTATAATGCTATTGTTCACTCTAATCTATCTCCTTTTCCTCACATCTCTACTAACTCTCCTTTGTCCCTACCACTCCTTTTTTTAGATTCATAAATTTCTTTATTGTTTTGTGACCCATTTAATTTGATCAGGTTATGAGTGTGGGACTAGATTAAAACTATTAGTTGCATCCTGGTGATGCCATTCGTTGGAACAAAATTAAAAGCAGTGTCTAATTTCTCTATGAATCTAACAGTAGCAAACAGTTTAGCAGCAAGGGTTAAGAAACCCCAAAGTATCACTTTCATTGTTCCTTAACTGTTAGTGGGTTCATTCCTGTATGGACACAGTGTAGGTGTCTGCAGCTGCTGTGTGCCAGTGACTGCAATTGCTCTGTATTGCCTAGAAGTTATTTTGTAGTCCTTCTCTGTAGCTGTTCTCACAGCCACTTAAGTAGTAATTACTAATAATTATTATAGTAAATGATGTGCCACTAGTTCAGGCTTATTACTAACTAGTTCTTATGCTTAAATTAACCCATAATTTTTTTATCTATGTTTAGCCACATGGCTTGGTACCTTTTCTCATTGTTGCATTCTCATCTTGCTTCTTCTGTGTCTGGCTGGCGTCGGTTTCTCTGCCTTTCCTTTTTCCAGAATTTTTCTAGTCTGGTCATTCTACTCTATTTCCTGCTTAACTACTGATCAATAAGTGTCCTGCTCTATTAAACCAATACAAGTAAAAAAATCTATACACTATACAAGAGCATTATTCCACACTCCTCCAGTTTCCTGGTCTTACATTTTTCTGCCAAATCTTTTGTAATGTTACCTGATATTTTTTTTGGACTCAATATTTACACATCGCTTATTCAGCACATCTTGTGAACTCTCTGCATCCACTGTAATTAACTAGAAAGAACCTTTTCTGATTAAAGCTGAAAGTAGTATTTCTCTGTGCATTGCATATAATATAATTATTTTGAAAACAAATTGATGGAAAGTCAATTTAGTTAAGTAACAGTATTCAGTTACATCCTAGAGTATTGGTTCTTAACCTTTTGGTTGTGACCTCCTTGGGTGTTGTATATCAGATATCTTGCATATCAGATATTTATATCATGATTCATAACAGTAGCAAAACTATAGTTATGAAGTGGCAACAAAATAATTGTATGGTAGCAGATTATCACGACATGAGTAACTGTAGTAAAACGATCTATCATTAGGCACAATGTTGAGAACGATGGTCCTAGAGCCTCTGGTACCCACCTGCTAAGAAGATACTTGAGACAAATTCTTTAGGAAGTAGGAAAAGTGGTAGAGATAAAGGAATGAAGGGTAGCTTCAGGAAATAACATGTCATAGTAGTGGGCCCATGTTATAAAAAAAAAATGCCAGATAAATCTGAGAAATAATTGTCTCACAAGTCCAGAAAGTAGTTCATTATAAAATGCTAGTGATTGATAGCAGCATCTGGATTCATAACTGAACTAAGTGAGATACCAGAAGGGACAGCTACAGCAACTCAGTAATTTTGTTCCCTAACAGATATCTGAACAAAGTTAAATTATATTTATCTCTGCTCCGAATCTTCAGAGTGAACATTTAATGGTTCTTTGGTAGCTTATAAAAGCCAACACATCAGCATAAAAAGGTGTCTATGTAAATTGTTTGATTTCCTTCACAGAACTCTCAACTTTTCTTACTTTTTCTCTCTACATGCATGCTGTATCCAATAGGCCAGAACCTGTTCTGTGGACAAAGGATGGTGCAGAATTACCAGATCCTGATCGAATGGTCGTGAGTGGTAGGGAACTCAACATTCTTTTCCTGAACAAAACAGACAATGGCACATATCGATGCGAAGCCACGAACACCATTGGCCAAAGCAGCGCAGAGTATGTCCTCATTGTACATGGTGAGTTCTTTTGAGAAACATTGCATGTGAAAAAAGGAAAACCATGGAGAACTGTTAAAATCTGTCAAAAATGTTTTTTTAAAAAACAAACTTAAATAGGTCTTCTTTTTCTTTCAGAAGAAGTTCTCATGAGAATAAATATCTCTCCAAGATAGATAATTAATGTTTCAGGTTTAACGAATAAGAAAAAAAATTTAAAGCATATGTGAAAATTGAATTTATTTTGTGAAAAGCCTATTACAAGTAATTTAATTTGCTATTTGTTTGTGACTTGTAAATTATATTAGTGTTATATTTAAGTTACCATAAATGATTTTTAGTTATAATCCAGAGCACGGGAAAACATTTCTCTTAAACTAACTTCACTGTATTATCATTATAATGTGTTTAAAAACACTGAATTGCAGCACACAAAAGATAATAATATGCCATTGGAATATAGTAAAGGCAAAAATTCACAGTTGTAATGTTTAATTTCTTATGACTGATAATTTGGCATTACTTTCTCTTGACCACACTTAATTCAAAATTGGTTTTAATGCAAAAAGGGCAGAAATGGATAGAAAAAAGAAAATGACTGATTTCCTCAAGTTCAAAATGCCATGACTTCTTCATAAGATAGCTTTAATGTATGACTAGAAGGAAATGCTTATATGCATAAATCCTGTAATAAATATGGTTAGCTTCCTTACTGTAACTGCTTCTGGCAGTTTCTCATGTATGCCAGAATTCATTGTGAATCACCAGGAGAAAGAATTACCAGTAGCTGAATTGTTTCCTTCATGTATTTTACCATGTCAGTTTCCTTTTCTTTTTCATTTTTTTTTTGAGTATACTATTTTATTTTACATAACATTACAAAATAATGAGCTACTATTATATAAAAGAAAATAGTTATAAATTCAGTGTAGTTCGATAATCATCAAAAGAATGTTTACTAAGTGTTATCTGAATCAAAGTATGAAATACTGCTAGAAATAAGGTTGAGTCAAATAGTTTTGTATTAAAAAACAAACAAATATTTAATAAAGTAAGTCTGATTCTTGAAGACAAGTTTAATTTTCTGGAAAAAAATAAATCCTTGTTTTGTTCTATTTCCAGGTGTTCATTTGTTATAATACAATGAGAATAAGAAAACAATATAAGAATGTATATTTCTAATTTCACAATTGTTGTAGTATAAAATCTCTTATCCTAACATTACCCTCATAATAAATAGTGAAAACAAATAGTTTACGCATTCTTCACAAATAACACAGCAGAAATTACAGAGTTCTGTGCTCCATTTACAATACATTGTGAAGAGATGTTTTGAAAAATCAACTTTGTGGAAAAATAAATTTAATTGGTATAATTAGGCTGGGATTAAATATTATAAATCCATGAGTTACAATTTCATTACCAGACATAATATAAAGACTACCACATTAATCAGAAAACTTCCACAGAACTTAAGAGCAGGATCTAAGGGTACCTATCTTTGTACAATGTGTGTTCTCACCTTAAGTCTAATATATATGTTTTATCTTAAATTTTCTAAGTGCGACTCTCAGATAAGTGAGAATTCTGTCTTTATGATATGTAGCATGACACATTGTGTTGACAGCAATCCACATTAAGACTATGAAGACTTCAAAGAGAAGTGACTGAGAAAGAATATACCCAGATATGTCACTTTTTCCTTTTAATGAATTCAAGTAGGGAGAAGTTCATGCTTTCTCAGTGTTTACAAGCTGGCATCAGTATTATTTTGCCAATACCCAGGCTACCTTTAGGCTGTTGGCAGTTGACATATTTCTAATAAACACTTTGCTAAGCACATTTTAAGAAGTCATTTTTGGCTTTGCCTTTGAACTCCACTTCATCAAAAGCACCCCATAAATTAATGCTTTTCATGCTGCTGGATAAATGCTGTGAATTTCAACAGTAGTTTACCTAGCGTTATTGACACAAGTAATGAGAGGCTCTGTGAAACACTGGAACCATATCAGACTGTGTTTAGAGGGGGCTCCAATTGAGTTTATTGCAAAATAAAGGGTACATTTTCTCCTTTGCACACTAGGTATAATGTTTCACGAGTCACTGGTTGTAGAAATTGAAAAGCTACACTATTCTGCTAATGATTTGGCTGTTTCAAAACCCTACTAAATGATAAAATTTGAGTGACACTTTGATCTATAATGACTTCTACATGTGATAATTTGTGATAACTTTACCCTTTTGGGTTTTACACCAAGGCTGATTTTTTTTACAGCAGCTGTGATGATTTAACATAGCTCTAGTACAGAAGTGTTTTTATGACCTGATACTCAATTCTGAATATATGGAAATTGCCTGCATTTACTGATTACCAACATGATGGAGCCTGGAACACTTGCCTGTAAAATCACCAACAACACAGATGTCAGGGTCTGGTTCTATTTTATCTTCTGGGTACCAATGGTAGTACATGTTGAAGTTTTATGACATTTGTTATAAACCCTGATATTTGTAGTTATGCACACTGTAGGTTTTATTCAACTCCTCTCTCTCATTATACCTTTAAAATTTTCAGTATTAAAACTTCAGACAGTGGCTTAAACTTGCCTTCAATGAAAGCTTTATTAAAAGTCAGTATATAAGAAACTGTAAAAGGAAGCACTACACATATGCAACCTGTACATTGTTAAGGATACACTGAGAGAGACAGTAGCACTTTTCATTAATTAGCTCAGTAATGCAAAAGTTAGTATGTAAAATTAATAGGTAGAATTAATTATTTTATTCAGTTTTTATGAGCATCATATTTCCTTATATGTTACCTCTTTATAAAAAAGTAAAAGACTATCATTATTTTTTTTCAAAATATCAATATATGTAAATTTAAAAGATTACAATATTTTGTTCAGTTTGTCTTTTTGTATTTTGGCAAGTACAAGAAAATTAACAATTGATTTATTCATCAATAATTTGGTATGCATCTTCTGCCTATAATGGTAATATGAAACTAAAATAAATTGCATTTAATACAATGGTAGTTTAATTGACACAAGAAGAAATTACATCAAATAATCAATACAAAATAATGAAGAATTAAGAAAAGATGGCCATGTAGATAGGCACAATGCATGAGGGAGTAGAGACAGTTTCAAAATTACAAGATATAATTGCAACCCCAGAGTTCCATATGCGTCTTAATGAATGGCATACATCACAAACGTAAATATTTTATACACTATGCTACACGGATGTGCCCTGAATTGAACTAATATTCCTGCATATCACTAGTAGTCAGAATAGATGAAGACAGAGTCAACACCAGTGCTAACTGTACAATCACATAGCAATGTTTTTTTTCCAAATTCTTCCAAAATGCAGTATATAGAACATTGATTCAACAGTCATAAGTAATAAGAAAATTTTAAGTTGTTGCTTTAAAAGTTGTAAGAATATTCTTGAAATATCAACAGTGTATAACTAATGACATATAGAACAAATAGAAGCCTTGTTCCTCCAAGAAAACATCCCTTTTTAAGAAACTACAATCTTTTTTTTTTCTTTCCAAGCAGTGAGTACCTACAACAGCATTCAACTACTGATGGCATCAAAGGAGATAGCTATGGCTACAGAAAATTATTGGTGACCTTCTTCCAATTCATTTAGAGTTGAAAGTAATAAAAATGTTTCATATTTATTTCTTATCATTTGATTAAACTATTATTCTTGGAGGGGGTAGGGTAGAGAATGAGATGGCTCACAGAATAAAAGAACATGTTGCCAGTCCTGAATATTTGAGTTTGTTATTGAGACTCACATGGTAGAAGAGAAAACCTGTTCCCAATAGTTCTCTTATCTCTCCCATGAGGCTTCCCATGTGCCTCTCAAAAACTAAATAAACAACAAAATTTTTGAAGACTATATTCTTGAAAACATCACAACTCTATAAAATTTGAAGGTATTGAGAAATAATATGTATGAACAATGATTAGTTTAAATGTTCCCAAATAGTAGCTTAGTTCCCTCTTAAATATTTTAAACAATTAATATTAAAGTTATAACTTGTACACCAAATATACAAAGATACACATATAATACTTGAGAGTACACAAAAAACTCACAACATACCTACTCATTTACACTTATAGGTATCTGTGTGAATGTGTGAGAGGGAGAAGAGAAAATATGAACTTACTAAATAATAATATAGTAACTTTTCTCCAACTTTTTTTTTTAAAATCTGGTATACAAGATATTATTTCAGCACATATCCCTAAAGAACAAGACAATTCTATCATCAATGCCCTTCCTGAGATTTGTGAGGAAATCCTACAAGGTAGGCAAAGAAAATGACCAGTTGTTTCTTTTACCAATAACTGCTGAATTTGGCCAAATACACATTATAAGCCTACATTGTGGCCACTGATATTCAAACCTCAAATGAGAAAGCAAGCCATCTGATTAATGGACACACATATTACAGAAAGTTCTAACCTTATTTCTCCTACTTATCCAAATTTACCCTTTATAGCTCAGCGATGCTTACATGTGAGTTAAAGTTATTTTACCATTGTCTAACTTACTCTACCATGTCCTTAGTTTCTTCTATAAATGAGATTTTAAAAATTTGATCACTTCACTATCTTAACTTATAATGTGCATTTTTGAATAAAATTACAGACTATTTACTTCCCATGCTTTAATTATATACTTATATATTATTTTAAGATATTTAATCTTAACATATAAAAGATGCAAAGTTCTTTGCAACTATTATTCTGATAGCATGGACTAAAATAGAATTGCAATTTGCTTCTATTTTTCTTCTTCCAATCAAGTATCAGAGTTGTTTATTTAATAGCTCTAAAATATCACTGTGCATTTCTAGTTTATTTGTTTCTTCAGGTGTTTATTGAAATAAGTAGTGATAAAAATAGCACTGCCATTGTTTGTTTACAAGGTAATTACTTGAGTAATAGTACATTTAAATAACACACATAAGTATAATATGTAGTTTGTCACATTTTATTATTAGTTGGTAAGAACCATTATAAAAAGAGTTTAATATTTTACAAAACTAACAGTAAGAGAATATTTCTACTATAAATGTCTATGTGTTTTAATCTAATGAAATGTATCAAGATATTATATAAACTTTTCCAGTTTTAAGAGTCAGTGCTACTTTCAGTCATGTTTATTGCTAATAATAAATTCCAATAATGCCCTAAGAAAAAATGCTGTGTAAATACATTAAATAACTTAATATCAAAGCAAACTTAACAAGCTTCTGAGCATAGTAGCTCACTATGCCTCTTTAGACCATAGAGGATGTAGCTATTTTCCACCTGGCTGCTGAGTACTGAGAACAACTGGCTCAGTATGGTAAAAAGAAAATTAAGGCAGGAAAAAAATTGTGTCACTGTATAATAATGCCTTCAATAATTTACCTAATGTACAGAAAATAAAAACAAATTTTAGGTTTGCTACTACTTAATAAATTTAACAAAATAATACGTGTGTTTGAATGATATAATTTATTTTCAAACAGGTTGATCATCTCACTAAACTCTTGGCATGGAACTAAGCAAATATTACTGTTATGTATATACCTATTTTGGAAGTAATAATTTAACATTTTACATCAAGGATAGTGACAGTTTGTAGGTAAATGAGTACTCTTAGCTCAATAAAATGAAAAGGTACCTCTGATAATCATAGTAGCTCAGCTGACTATTGATGGTGTCTTTTAACACATTGTTACAATTACCAGAAGAAAATATTTGGAGCCACTGGAAGGTTATGTACTTATTTATTTACATATTCAATTGTCTTCCTAGATAACAGGATTCTTATAGATCAAAATGACACTGAGAAAGTAAATTGTGTGTAGAGTAGGAAAGAGAAGACTGAATTGAGAACAGATGTACAGCCCTAGCAAATGTTAAAGATGGATTCAACTAAAATCTGTTCCCTCATATCAGAACAGACCTCAACAGCTGTTCAATTAATTGTGTGTAATAATAATGAGCATATTTCCTGGAGGAGCCTTCTTGAGAAACATAAATGGACAATACATTCTATAGAATAAAAATAATACATTAAGACTTCCCTATTCAGCAACCAACTTTTTGCTAATAATGAAGAATTTCTTGGCTGTTGATCTTGGCTGAGATCTTCTTACACAGTCACTGAATGCATGGTTCTTAATTTTTGAGAGAACGCATCATTGTAAACATGAAAAATTAGAGCAAGCTCTAATTCCTGTAGAAAAGGCTTGTCTCTGACTTTTTAACAAGCTACCAAACTCTGCAGAGACAAGAGGAGATGAGAGCACTGCATTTGCTTTATAATTCATTTAAAAGTGTGTGTGTGTATGTGTGTGTGTGTGTGTGTGTGTGTGTGTGAGAGAGAGAGAGAGAGAGAGAGAGAGAGAGAGAGAGAGAGAGATGGATAGATCACTCAACAAAGGTAGACGAAATACCATTTCTTTAAGTTGAAACTGCAATATATAAAATGAGTTTTTAGCTATCACAATACAAACCCATGCATACATAACACATTAATGTAAATAGATGGATGGTTACTAAATACCAAAAGAAAAATCCTAATTCAGAATTTTTTATTTTATTTTTCAACATTAATAATCTCTCCTGCACTACATCTAACCTCCCAATGGCAGTCTATAAAAAGGTAGATACAAGAATAGAATTGTTGGCATTCAGGTCTT
The DNA here is from genome assembly GCA_004025045.1 of Sigmodon hispidus. NCBI lineage: Eukaryota > Metazoa > Chordata > Mammalia > Rodentia > Cricetidae > Sigmodon > Sigmodon hispidus. Next base: position 34,970 of record PVIH01010200.1, on the reverse strand, counting down.
CTTGGGTTTTTATTTTTTTTTTAATGGTTAAGTCCAGTTAGGATGTTATTTTTCAAAGTTTTACAGAGTTCTTTTCCCAAGCACATAGACCTTAGTTGGCTCATTTGTCAGAGAATTCAAGCCATACACCATGACCTTATGGGGAGAATTTGGGCTCTGGTTTTCAGAAACTATGGATTCTACATAAAATATGCTGTGCAGTGTTTGGCTCCATAGTTTTCACAAATGTGATACATAATATTTCGCCTACTATTTTAGGCTTTAATAATAATTCTCATGTCTTTCCACTGTTCTCCCACCAGTGTCCTGGGAACAATACTTACAAGTGAGGATCCTAATTTGTTCTTAATTTTTCACTAACCACTTTGGACTAGGCAGTAAGGTGTTTTCCAGTGGGTGCCCAACATCATGAATGTGATAGAAGACATTCACTCACATTAGTTCTGTTTAACAAACTGAATGATCATTTTAGTTATAGATTTTTAACTTGTTTGAAAATTCAAATAATTCTGAAATTTAAAAACAGTTGCCAAATAAGTAAAACCCCACATGTAGTATGGTGACAAAACTGATCATTTTTCCAGGCAAATTTTGTGTAACACTATGATCTTTCGTGAGTAAAGGTCACTTTGCCAATGTAAAACAGTTCTAATTGTAAGATTTTATATTTTTTTAATTTTTGCCAGTGACACAGTTCTCAACACAGGTAGCATAGTACATGGGGGAATCAATACTCTGCAGTCCACTATTATTCTTTAACAGACTTTATTCACTAAAAAAAAATGAGAACTATAAGCAACTAAGGAAAGCTGAATACATGAGAAACAGTCTTCCCAAGTGAAGAGCATTCCATTGGTTATCGAAACCATGTGGTCAAATCTGAAAATATATATGACAATAGCATTATAGAGACTTGGTAGAGCATGTTTAGATATTTAGAAATGCAATGATATGCACATGTATATAGCAAAACTTGAAAATAGAAGACTATAAATTTGCAAAAGATCAGGTGAGAATTAAAAGAGACTGTGTAAATGGAGACGAAGAAGGAGGGATCAAGTAATTATAATCTCAAAGAAAATTTATTGTTTGTTTTAAAATAAAGCTTTTTTATATTGTTCACTGACAGGGTACTTGCCCAGCATATGCAAGGCTTGAACTCAATCCTCAATAGTGCAAAGTATAAAACAAAACAAACAAAAAAGAAAAACATAAAACATTAAGATTGATTTTTAAAAACCACTAAACTGAATGTCAGCCTGATATTTACAAACTCTTAGATTAATGCTTAAGATCAGAAATAAATAAATAAATAAATAAATAAATAAATAAATAAATAAATAAATAAATGTGAAATTTGGTGCGATCTATGCCAGTACCCAGGATGTAGAGGTAGCACATCAGTAGTTTATGGATATCTTCTGCTACATGCATGTTCGAGGCCAGCCTGAAGAGAATAATACCTTTTTTCTCAAACAGAAAAAGCAAACAAATAAAATCAATCACCACCCTAGCCAAACAAACAAATTCTAAACTCTAGATTCCAAATAAACTAATGAATCTATTCTAGGGAGCTCATTGTAAGAAATTTATTGAATGACATAGATATACATTCCACTTTGCAAGAGCTGAGCAATTGTGTTGGGTAATAAAAAAAAAAAAGCAGTGGAAAACAACATTCAAATGAAAGATTTAAAGAAAAGGATTTTTTATTATTATTATGAAAAAGTTATATTTTTTAGCCATGTATCCCCTTGTTCAGGCTCCCCTTGAGCTTATTGTATGGAAACATTGTCGTAGCAAGAGAATGAGTTCTCTATTCTAAAATTATCAATTCATGGTTGCATTTTAACATAATTTTTTTCAAGTACCCAATACATTTTCTTGAAGATTTTAGAACAATGTAATTTGCAGTACAAAACAGCAAGTGAATTTCCTCTATTACCCTTAAGAAGAGTACCAGCATCTCTAGGGATATAATCTCTTAATATTAACTACAAAAATTTTAAAATCATACTTGTCAGAATACCTTACTCTTAGATCAGTTTTGGCTCATCAAAACCAAGAATTAGGGCTGAATAAAATTATATAAATTACTATACTAAACTCTCTATTTTTGATGAAGTGATTATGTAATGTTAAAATAAACAGTATGCCAAACACTTCTTGCCTCCTTAATGACAGAATTTACATGGAAAAACAAATACTAATCAATATTTTTCAGACTTCCTCCATGGACCTCTTACTTCATTTACTTTTTGTTTAAAAATGGCAATGATGTCCTTCCATAAAACCATGGGACTTACTCAGGGTATGATCCTTCCAGTAAAGAACTCATGTATTGAGGTCTGTGGAGCTAAATGGTACAGGATCATTGAAGCTGAAGACACTGTTGATCCTGCTTTAAATTTAACTTTACTTGTGTCCATTTACAATACAGCAAATGTGTTTTAAAAGACAAAATGCACAGTGATTTTTTTCTTTCTTCAAATTAGATATTGACTTTATTCACAAACTTTCTTTGAAATTACTTAGAACTGTTGGTTACCACCTACAGCTTAAAATTGCAGGTCTTTTCAGTTTTAAAAAGTGGCTTTTTTTTTTTTTTTGTCTTTGTATAAGTATTCCGCTTAGCATGAGATGCCAGTGGAAGCTATCAGAAAGATGTTAAGAAATTTCATTCCAATCAAATTTTGAGAAGGGTCCCTTTTATGAAACAGATGCAGTTACGTTAGCTCCCGCAAAGAGAAGGGTCACAGTGGTGAGTTGAAGTCCTAATCCTGTCAGCCTGATATATGCCAATTCAGTGAGCTTTTAGAGTTGTCATCATTTTATGCTATGACTTAAATAGGCTGCTACAGGTGGCTGAATATAATGGGGACAGATAAATGCTCTTCTAAAAAAAAAAAAAAAGTCAGTAAACATGCCCCTTTGCTCCCAATGGCAGTAGAATGAGCAATGATATACTAAATATCCAATATTATTTTTTAAGTCAGAGAAATTTGAACTCTTTTTACCACAATAAGAATTCTTACCTTAATTCTGTTCTGTTTGGAATCCAGACCCTTTGTGAGTAACAACCATAATAACTCTTGAGGGGAACTGATTACTCTGAACCCTTTAGAACGGGAAGTTAGGCGCCATCAATCAAGAAGGATGTCGATGTACAGATTCCAGATGAGTGGTACCAATTTTTGCTCCCTATTTGGGCAGCAGTCTTTGGAGGGAAACAAGCAGCTTGGGCTTCTGGGGCTCTTTAGACTTAATTTTGTCTCAAAAACCCATTCTGAATGCCATTTAAAAAAGAGAAACTGCCACAAAACAAAACAAGTTGACAAGTTAGAAATTATACACCACACTTACAGAAAACACAACATACATTTAACCAAAAAAAACTTTTATTAGAAAAAAAAGTGTTGCACTACCCTGCAATTTTTTGTTCTGTTCCTGTCTGGAGTGACTTCATTCTGACAGGGCTGTATAGGATCTGTTGTGCTCTGCATAAGCTCCCAAAAGAAAATCAGGTCCCATGTTTTCTAATTCCTTCATTAACATGTGTAGTAAGGGACAATTTTTCATTATTTTGATTGGCATTTGTGATGTATAATTCTAACAAATTTAAAATGCTGATATACTCATTCAGAGATGAAGCATCTCCAACTGTCATACTTTAATATTTTTGACTATCCTTTCGAATCTGTAGACCTTTAGCAGAAATGTCTACAATATCTTATGCAAAAACTACTTTTATACATATTAATCTTATTTAAATATTGGTTATGTGTTTATGCTCTTAAAAGTAGTATATTGTTTATTTACTGACATTTTCATTATCATCCATTGTGTGATTTTCAAAGTACCTAACACATGCCTAACTAGGAAGTAATTCCAAAAATAAAATAAGCATTAAGTAGATTATCTATTTTCTTAAATTTTTGCTTCATTAAGATACACATACACACATATATACATATATTTACATGTATATGTGGGAAATGAATAGTAATTACAAGGTGAATGCTATCTACTTTCTAGACATGAAAGTAGTACTTTTCTATATACTTAGTTAACTGGGTGTTCTTTTAAGGGGCTGAGGTAAGCCAACATTGACTCAAGTGTACTTGTTCCAGAGAAAAAGTGCTTGTAAATAAGAAAGTCATGCTTTCTTATCATGCTATCTTGGTGGTTTATTGTGTGAGATAGAACACTAAATAGATGGTGATGCACAGTCAACATGTGTAGAGTTTCTGCAGAACAGTTTCAGAGACAGAGAAGGAAAACCTGACTAGATCCAGAAAGAGAGTATGATTCACACATTAGATCATAACAAGGTACTTAAAAGGTAGACATGACAGAGGTGATGTGGTGAAGTAGAATGTGTCTGCAAGATGACAGCACAGATAGGAGAAAGAGCTAGATGTAGAACTTGAAGAGAGCAACCCAGGCTATGTGTGCTCAACTCAAAGGTGTTTTTGATCTGAAACGGGCATAATGAGAAATGAAGTAAAGACACCAAGCATGTATACTCTGAGGCCCTCCTGGCCCTGGTAGAAAGCATCTACAGACCCTACTGCCCCAATACAATAAGGGCATGCTCTGGAATTATTTTATGGAGATTCTTTCCTTTTATTGAGAAACTTAAGTCTTAGATACATCAAAACCAATTTCTGGGAATTTGTTAAGAGCAGGGAATTCTTAACACAGTCAAGAGAGCCAAGACTAATGATTTACCATAAAACAAGCATAACAATGTGCTTCCACACAGATACTAATTTATTCAAGATCTTTATGCCTAAGTTGAAATAGTTCTTCAAATGAGTAGGTAGTAATAGAATTATTATGAATTTGAGTGCATTTATTTGAAACTCAACATTGGCTTCGTGAGTAACACTTGGTACCAACTACAAAATTGTTCTGTACTACTGTTCAGTATCCTAGATGTAGAAGTTTTTACCTAATGTTCTAAAATGCTTTGAAAATATTTTTGTGCAATGTGATTATTTTAAATTCCTTTCAAATCATGGCTTATGTGTACAAAAACTCATAGACCCACTCTTATAACATAAATTCATCTCAGTTTCCTATCAATAAAAATGTTATAACTTTTTAAAGAGAACCTCTACATTTACTACATTATATGTGTATATAACTACAGATAATCTTTATAATTTAAAATTTAAATATTGATATATATAGTATTTAGCATATGTTGTATAGAATTGAATTATATGCATGCTACTATTTAGTAAATTGTTTGTATTTTTAAATTTTAATGACTCATTGAATTGAAGGAATTTATTTAAAAAGCCATCTAAATTTGTCAAGGAAGTTTTATTGACTTTAGAACATAAAGATATATAGTATTTCACATACAAGGGCATTTAGTCATTTAGAAAAAGAAATTTTAAGAATCAAGTTTTCAGAGAATTTGATTATATATAGAGAGAACAATTTTTAAAAATTGTCATCAACTAATGAGGTATTCAAATATATTAACTCATAAGCTTGTCTTATTGTCTGGTTATAAATCCTTAAGTGAGAAGTCTGAATTAAAGATCTTAATAATTTATATAAAATTACTAATTATTATTATGTCTAGACAGAATATAATTACAATGAACTTAGCATTATAACTTATTTATACATATGCAGAGGTCAGCAACCAACTAACTAGAGTTGTTTTTCTTCTTCTATCATATGTATCCTGGGTATTGAACTCAAATCCTTAGTGAAGGTACCTTCACTTTTGAGATATGTGGCTCTATAATTTTTGTTTCACACAAATACCTTAAGTTCATATATAATACATTAATTACATTAATTAAAGTTGAATCAATATTGAGCATCTTATTTTATGTGCATTTGAATCACTTGTATATGAATAACAATGCTTTATTCTTTGAAAAGTCAATAGAAAATGCTAAGTGAGAAATATGACTATGCTTTATACCTTGTTACTTCATTTGATTATTTCTTCTGTTAATGGTATAAAGATTTTAAAATTCTATCTGATCCTAAATATATCAAAAATATGAGGTCCAGGCAAAGTGGCACTTGGGGTACTGACACAGACTGGTCCCTAGAGAAAAGTTTAGTTAGCCAGGGCTACATATTAAGAACTTGTCTTAGAAATATAAGACAGGTGAATAGCAGATCTTTCTCTCATATGTTCATAACAAAATGTAAACAAACTTTTAAAATCATTCTTTAAAAGGCCAAAATTAATACTTCAAACAATCATTATTGAGGTATTTGTTAAGTTTTAACAAATATTGCTTCTTAGTTATATGATCAAGGCTTTTCAAAAAAAACATAAATTTTATAAAAACAAGGGAAGAGTATTCAGACTAAGGAAGACTTCTAAGAGATATTTGATAATGTCTGATTTTCCAGATCCTAATCAATCCACCCAGGATCAAATATCTTGAGCTGTCAATGAGAAACTCTCAAATCAGTGCATGACCCATTAAAAAGATGTCTTTAAGTAAGATAATTCATATATGCATGGTCTATAAAAATAAATCACTTGTAAATTAGCAAATATTTGTTTCTGATATTGTTTTAACTATTATCTTTTTAACTGATAATATAAAAACATTAAATTGTGGTTCTAAAAAGTACTCTAAAAAATAGCATTATTTTCTGTTTGAAGATATAGAGGTGCTTTTGAAAAAATTAATTTACTCTTTTGAGTCTATTATAATCAGTTCTCCCTGTCGTATATCGCTTTTCCTATTCTCTTACATAGTCATGTATTTATACTGGAAAAAAACCTGAGCACTAACTAAAAGTTCTTCCTTCCAGGGTAACTTATCAGGAGGGGAAAGATCAAAATAAAACCAGATCAAATAGAAAGTTTAAGTATGAGGCAGAAATTTCATGCAATTTTTGTAATCTTTCTGCCATTTCTAACTAACTCTACCTCATTATACATTGTTTATTTCTACCTGCCTCTAATTATCTTCTAGAAGTGACTATTTTAGATTATGTCAACTTTACTGTTTCACAAGTATGTTGAAATAATTTTTAAAAGCCATGAATGATGAATAAAATATCAGGATAAAAACTCATAGAAAATAAAGATATTTTAAAAACCAGATAGCATTATTGGCTACTAACAGTTAAAAACATGCAATGGTGATTGAGAAAATTTTCTCCTTGACTCGCCTTTTTTACAAAATTGTCATTAAATTCTTATCAGTAGCACATGACTCTTGAAAGAGGGGTAGAAAAATATTAGGAAAAATACTTAGAAGCCATACTAAATGCTAGAGAGTCGCAAACTTTCTCATCTATCTGCATATTTCACAAGGCTTTTACAACTTTTCCAAATAGCATTAGTAAGTTCTGAAATTCCTCATTCTTAAACACTAGATAATGATCCAAGATTCTTTATTTATTGTATTAGACACTTACAAGAGTTTGGATCACTTCATTCAAGAATGCTTAGAAAACAAGAACATATATAGGGTCCCAAATAATCCACAATTTCTATCATTGCTGCAATGAAAAAAAGTTAAAATGAAATCTAATTAATATTTTTTTTGGATAAACCAAACTAAACAAATGAATATAAACCTGTTATTTTGGTCAGCTTTTGTAATGAAATGATAAAGTTAATTTTTGAAAGGCTGTCTTGATTTCAGTATAAGGATTTTCTATTTTAGACATAAAAAAATTACTACTATTTTATTGTGTATATTTATATTTAATTTTATTCTGTTTCAAAACTTACTAAGCAATAAGAACAGATGATTTTAAAAAGTAACAAGAAACCCATGGGCATAAATAATCAATTTTTATTCATTCATAGTGTTCTTTCTAAAGCCAATGCCACTTTATGATCATGATAAATTGCTCTCCAGGAAATGCCCACTTTCCCTAGTGATTAATGTAATACCATTGAGTTTTCAGAGGTTGTTTTCTTAATTTGACTGGCCAGGAAGCATTTTCCCTGTTGAAAAACAGGTGTAAACATTAACACTCAAGATAAGAGAGTGATCGCTTGCTGAGTTCAGTGTCTCCTGTGTAAAGGATTCAGCAGGTAGAGTTGAGCAGATTGAGTAGAGCTATTTATCAGAGTAAAGAACTAGAAAAATGTTTGGAGTGACTCAAAGACATTTCCTAAAAGAATTACAAGAAACCTTTCAACAGCAAATAATCTGTCAAGCCTTGTGAATATATTAGGGTTCCATGACAAACATATAAAATCAAACCCCAGTACAGTAATTACTGGTAATTAGGGAAGTGTTTCTAATTTCCTTGCTGTGTGAATTATATGTCTATCTGCTGGGAACAAAATCTACCTCCAAGGATTTTCCTGAGGATTTCCATAGCTTGACACTGGCAGCATTGCTTGAGTTCTCTCTTTCTCACTCTAGAAACTGGAGACTGGTTTTAGTGAAATGAAAGACTGGGCACTGCACACTAAGCTGTTCTTTCTGTTCATTGTTATCCTTGGACTTGAATCAAAATTAACTTATGACAACTTGCCTACTTATGAATTAGAGAATGACTGGTATATTTCAAAGCCTTATTTAGTAACTTCTCTTCATGTCCTGTATTCAAACTTTTCTGAACATCATATCTGTCCATTGCTAGTTGACTGAATACTTGTTAAAGACTCCTAGGTACTGCAAATTTGTTAGAAGGCATTGCCAGCCAATTGCGGTAAGAATTGCAAGACTTTAAACTGTACATTAACAATGTTTGTGAAAACAGGAGGAGCACAATAACAATTATAATAACAATTGGCTTGTTTTGTTTGTTTGTATCTAAAGATTGCTCTCATCCTATTTCCTGTAATTTTCCTACAAGGAAAAAGCAGAGACATTATTTAACATGCATATACATACTCCTCGTTAACACTTCTTTAATCTTATATGGTGGTATTTGTGTTCATCTGTATGTGTTGTTTCTTTGTTTACTTCCTTGACAAAGCATGTTATTTTTATTTTACATGTGTGTATTTGGCTACTGCATGAGAGATTTTTCAAATGACTCAAAGAACAAGTGAATTCTTGTCATTTTACATTTCACTTCATTGCAAATAATGTACTTATTTTCAAATATAGCTTCCAGATTTTTCTTTTTGTGGAGCATAAAAGATAAGTGAAAGAAAAATGACAGAATCTGTGTGCCATAGTTGTTTTGTACTTGTTATTCTGTTTCAACTTATAAAGTCTAAATAAGATGTGTGTATTTATAATTTGAATCATTTGTGTTTCTCTTTTGTTTGCATGATATGATTTTATTTTATATTTTGTTTCTTTCCACTCACCAGATGTTCCTACCACTTTGCTTCCCACTACTATCATCCCCTCCCTTACCACTGCACCAGTAACAACCACTGTAGCCATAACAACCAGCCCAAGCACATCTGCATCAAGCAGCAGCAGAAGAGGTACAGTATGTTTCTTTGTTATAGCATCAGAAGCCCAGCCATTGGAGCTGAGCAGACAGATTTTGTTCAGAATAGAATAATTGAGATCCAATTTACATATTTATATTATCTTAATTATAAGATGTAATTAGGTCAACAAGATTAGTATTAAGTAGAATTACTAAAGTAGAATATGAGTCAAATGGTGTATTTCATTTTTGTCACTACGACTTCTATAAAAAAATTATGGGATGTCATTTAAAAAAAGTATCTCCACTAAATTTAGCAAATTTGAAATGTGAAGACAAGACACAGACTTTGATTTGCCTTGAAATGTAAAGAAATAACACGCTCAATGATGCGGAAATAGCACTTGGCTGTAAATATCCTCCGTTAACGTTACTGACTTGATATTTCTCTACGAATTGAAAATTTCATGGTGTTGAATTTGTTCTAAAATGAACAGTCATGTGTGATTCACCACTTGGAACTTTCAGGTAAATACTCAAAATATATATTATTATAAAGTGATTCCACTAAAAAAAAAAAAATCTACAGTTCTAGCATTTTCTGACCTAATTTAAATATGTACTTGGCTCTATGAATACTCAGTAATTAGTATTCAAATAATTTTTTTTTCTTAAACTAGAAGACAGAAACCTTACTTAAAGGAATTGAAATATCCCCAAATGCAAAAAACAAAGAAAACATGCTTTAAATTTGATATATAAACAAAAATGTGCAGAAATAATTTCTCATTTAATCATCTCCTTCCCCTACTTACATGCATTTTGTGTCTTAAAGCTAAACTAACATTAATTATAGTAACTTAACTGGAAGTTAATGGAGACTCTTTGTTTCTATAGGTAATTGAATAATAACAAAATTAGTTTACATTTATGTTTTTTATACCTTGCTTTGCATGGGTTTTCTAGTATAGTATATGTTCCTTTTAAATTTTATTTAGATTTGTAGGCTTCCACAACAGTTTAAAAACTTGCTTTTCTCTTATTGCAAGAAAAACCATGCCTGATAACTGTTCATTAATAATAATAATATCCAGCTATTTTACATCATGTCAATGAGTGGAAGGAAAACAATTTGATATCAGCATCGATAAGAGTTTCTTAGAAATATCTTGGTTATTTATGCCTTACTGAATAAACATGATTTCAGAGGTAGCTGAATTATTTTAGCAAGATTTTTTTTTTTACATATATCTGTATTAATGGATTGCGACAGCTGAGAGATGGGAACAAATCATGAGAGAAAGAGATGGGCGAGTGAGAGGAGCAACAAAAAGGGAGAAAAAAAAGAGATGGATATCATGATAGGGGAAGCCAATGTGGGTTGGAGAAAAGCCCAGGTGCTAGGGAAACCTCCAAGAACTCATAGAATGTTTCTGGCTAGGATTCCAGTAGTGGAGGGTGTACCTAAACAGGACTTGCCCTATAATTAAATGAATAGCCACCCTAAGTGTCATTATAGAACCTACATCCAGCAATGAATAGAGGAAGAAGCAGAGATCCATAGCTAAGACCAGGTCGAGGTACCAGTCCAGCTGCAGAGAGAGAGAGAGGAAAGTCTGTATGAACAAAGGGATAGGGATTATCAGGAGGAGTCCCACAGTGATGACTGGCGGGATCTCTGGGGAGCTCACTGAATCCAAAAGAACCACTGTGGAACCATCAGAAAAAGGAACTAAACCCTCCAAAGGTAGTTGACTGTCGTTTGACATGGACAGTCTTGGAGTAGAATCAGACTATGTTCCTGTGCATGAACTGGCATTTTGGAGCCCATTCCCTGCAGAGGAAAACCTAACCTAGTCCTAATAATGGGATGAGGGAATAAGACCTACCTCAAATGGACACACCAGATTGAACGATCCCATCTTGGTATTCCTTGCCCTCCTTGGGGAAAAGATTGGGGGTATGGGGTGGGAAGAGGCTGAGAGAGTACTGGGAGGGATTGGGTGAAGGAAAGGGAAAGTAAGCCGGGGGACACATGAAAAAAATCTTTTTAAATATAACAATAATAATGATAATAAGGAGTTAAAATGGCCTAATGGTATAGTACATTTCCAACAGGGTGAAATTTTATAGGTCTTTTCAAAATAAGAATAACAAACATAAATTTCTTTTTATTGTATAAAATACTCTTTCAATATCATTACAGATTGTACTTTATGTATTTAGATAACTCTACGGTTTTAATAAATTCTTAGTACTAAAATTGAGAGAATTAATTCTATTTGAGCAGAAACTTGCCAGTAAATATTAAAAGACATGCAGATGTGATCATGTCGGTTAGTCTTTATGAGTTTAACAATGTAGATGAGTATGATAACAATGGGCATGTCAAAACACATGGGAATAATCTCACAAGACCTCAGCTACTCTCAAAGAATTACAGGTAACTGGAGAAACTAGAAGCGAGAGTGGTCGCACTCTCCAGGTCCCAGAGAAGATCACATCAATTGGTTGTTCAATAGCAAGGAATCAGCCCTGAAAACATGCATACAATTATCGTTATATGAACTGACTAGATTATATTTGATGACATACTTATATACAAATTTATATATGCATGTAGTAAGAGTTGATGTAAAATGAGGCCATAAATTTAATAAATAAAGAGAGTGGGAGCAGGAAGTATATAAGAGAATTTGGAAGGAGAAAACATAATTAAAACACAATCAAAAAAGAAAAGTTTGAACAATATGCATCCACACAAACACATAAGCTAGCACTCTTCTTTTTTTTATTTAAAGACAGAAACAAACATTTAGAATATAGTATGATGTAAAGAAATACAATATTGAAAATGTTGTATTTTTGTGACTGTGGTAGAAATAGCAGAATATGGGCAGGAGAGATGGCTCAGCCGTTAAACGCTAGGCTCACAACCAAAAATATAAAAATAGCAGTAGACAATGAATGTTAACCTAATCCCCATTTTTTTCTTTTCTCCCTAACATATCTGGATATCAGAGAAGTAACCTAGATCACCTACATGATTAATATTCTAGCCTAGACTTAAGGAAACAATATTTAGATAATTCATGCAATGTGTAAGCAATTATATGAGTGTTTTACTCAGTAAGTTTTGTGATATGCATTTCTTACACACTGCCAATCAGATTTGAATTTCTGATGCAAATATGCTTAAGTATAATCTGTTATTAATGTCTTCATGTAATTAACGACATTAGCAATAAAACCATAGTGTCTGAAAAAATTTAGAACCAAGGAAAAGGAGATTGTTCTGTAAAATTTTGCCTTATTTATCATTGCCTCCCAATAAACTGAATGCATATGATTATAATAGGATAATTTTTTTCTTGAAATTTCATAAATTATAGATTTTTCTTTACAAGTATAAGAAGGTATAGCAATTGTATCACAGCTAATATCTCCACATACAATTTCATAATACTTATTACCCACTGTTCTATCTCAGAAATGATATACATCCAGTTTAAAATAAATTTAAAAGACCATAGCTGTGTCCTAATTAGAAGCTAAAATGAAGTGTGCAAAATAAACTGTCTTCAAGAAATCTAACTCATGACCTGGAAGTTTGGTTTATCTCCATTTGTGTCAAATAAATTTTTTGTGATGAGATTGACAGCCATCTTAATTATACAAGGTAAAGATTTTGTTAAATGAATCATGGATGTTAAAATACAAAGAAATGGATCTGTTTGAGAACTTGTGGGAAAGACAGGGAATAAATACTGTAGTTGTCTTGGAGGCTTCCTGGTGATGGTCCTTTCTCTGAAGAGGATTTGGGCTTTGAATAGAGAACAAACTTAATCTTAACATTTTCATCAAAACAAACAAACACAAAACAGAAACACTTACTTCCCATGGCCACTTAGGAATTAATAATATTAAAGAAAATTTAAGATGAATTTATGTCTTTTTTCAGGAAACAATATTAGTAGTGGCTTATATTCAGAAAAGAAGTTCAAAGTGTCTCTCTCTGCCATATCTCCTGGTTATATTTTTAACCCCCCAAAAAAGGAAGTGAAAATCAGAAATAATTAGATTGGCAATGCATCATTTACATTATAAGGGTGTGATGTGAAGACACATTTGGATTCTATTCTGGTCAGTTGGCAGTCTTGCTTGGATGGAGTGTAATTACTGTGTTGGCTCATACTGTTTCTGTTAGTAAAAAATATTTGTTTTTATACCGACTTGTGTTGTAGTAAAGTTCCAACAGAATTCTATTACCTTCCAAGGTCCATTATTTCATAGCTCTTGGTACGTGCCAGGATTTCTGGTATTACACATAATTTTCCTTTTGTCACAAAAAGCTACCCTGAAATCTCTCCAATGTGACTGACTAAACATACAAAAGACATTTTAATGTAGACAGCAGAATGCCCAAGTTGTCTCAGATCTATAGAAGTAACGGAATCTTAGGAATTTGGAGAACCAGAGAAATATTATACAGACAAAAATTTACTGATTGATTATCCAATACCAGTGCTCAGAGAGAAACCATATATGTAAGTAATATTATAAAGACCAAAGAGTATTTTTATATATTTAGGAATACATGAATATGCATCAAGTCATGAAAAACAGAGGCCATAAATTTGAAAGTGAGCAGAAAAGGGTTTACATTAGTATTTGCAGGGAGGAGAAAGGAAGACTTGGTTATTATTTGTTTTGTTATGTTTTGGTGAGTGTGTGTGTGTGTGTGTGAGTGTGTGTGTGTGTGTATGTGTTTTAAATCACTTTAGTCATTCATCATCTTTCAATGAAATAAGAATGTTTTTGCTTAAAGTCCACTAATGAGTGAGTACATCCTCTGCTTTTCCTTCTGGGTTTGTGATACCTTGTTCAGGAGGATATTCTCCAAATTCACCCATTTGCCTGCAAATTTTAGTATGTCACTTTTTCTGACTGCTGAGTAGTACTCCATTGTGTAGATGTACCACAGTTTGTTAATCTATTGCTCACTTCAGCAGCACCTAGGTTGTTTCCAGTTTCTTGTTATTATGAATAATGCTGCTATGAACATAGTTGAGTTAATGCTTTTGGGGTGTGAATGTGCATCTTTAGGGTATATGCCCAATAGTAATATTTCTGGATCCTTGGGGAGATTAAATTCCAGCTTACTGAGAAACAGCCATACTGCATTCCAGAGTGGCTGAACAAGTTTACACTCTCACCAACAATGGAGGAGTGTCCCCTTTGCTGCGTGTCCTCTCCAGCATAGGCTGTCCTCTGTGTCTTTTATCTTAGCCATTCTGACAGGTGTAAGGTGATATCTCAAACTTGTTTTGATTTGTATTTCTCTGATGGCTAAAGATGTTGAGCATATTTTTCAAGTGTCTTTCAGCCATTGTAATTTTTCTGCTAAGAATTTCCTTTTTAGTTCTGAACCCCATTTTTATATTGGGTTATTCAGGGCTTGGAGCTCTAGTTTCCTGAGTTCTCTATATATTTTAGAGATCAGTCCTCTGTCGCTTGTAGGACTGGTAAAAATCTTTTCCCATTCTATAGGCTGTCATTTTGTTTTAATGACTGTACACTTTGTCTTAAAGAAACTTCTCAGTTTCAGGAAATCTCACTTATTGATCGTTGTTCTTAGTATCTGTGCTACTGGTGTTATATTTAGGAAGTGGTCACCCATGCCAATGCCATGGAGGGTATTTCCCACTTTCTTTTCTATCAGATTCAGTGTATATACTCTCAACTAGTTTATTAATTGTGGCTCTAGTTTCAATACTAATTTATTTGACAGTGTTTTTACAAAACAAAATGCTATTACTTTTCAAATTAAAACATAAGAAAGACACAAAACCTGGTATGTAGCTTATTTCACAGAGGTCTTGCCTAACAGGAACAAATCCCAGGTTTAATCACCAACATTTTATGAACCAAAGAGAGCATGACACATCTGTAATCTCAACACGTGGAAGGCAGAGGCAAGGCTATTGTAGACTTATTAGAATTAACCAGATGTTTCATGATCAATGTTTATTTCTTCTATCTCTCAAGAAAACTCCATATCAAAGGCATAAATTTGATATATGGTAAAGAACTTCATAGTGGCTTCTACTTCAGTCACTACATGGCAGAGGTGACAGAATATACTTCAGTCAAAAAGGACTCATGCTCATCAATTGATGCATCTATCTCAGCCATCTAGCTCTAGACCTACCATGTTAATGGTTGGATTGGGTAAAATCTTTAAACCAAAAGTCAATGTGTTTGTGTGTTTGTGTGTGTGTGTGTGTGTGTGTGTGTGTGTGTGTGTGTGCGTGTGTATGTGTGTGTGTTTGTGTTTGTGGGTGTGTATGTTTGTGTGTGTGTGGACTGTATAACTAAAAAAGCTTGAGCATGCATCTAACACTAATGTAGCTTCAGTATAAAATTTTAAACCCCAATGCTAAAACTGTTGTTTAAAATCATAACTATAAAATAAAAACTAGATTTCTTAAATATAGCTGGATATAGAAAGCTATGTTTGAACATACTCTCCAAATATTAACTCTAAGATATTTTAATGACTGCTTTTCCTCCCTAAAGATACTGAAGCAATCATAATAAAAGTTTGTATTAACAAACTAGAGCTGTTAATTTGAAAGTAAAATTTACCTCAGTATTTGTTTTATGCTAGTATTGAGAATTTGATATGAATTATCAAATTCTACCATTATTAATATAAATCAATGGCCTTCAGTTTGTGGGCAGCAACCTTTTATGGGTCAAAAACCCTTTCACAGGGGTCAACTAGTACTATCAGCAAATATATATATATATTTGCATTACAATTTATAACAATATCAAAATTCTACTTATTATGTAACAATAAAAATAATTTTATGGTTTGGGGTCACCAGAATGGGAGGAACTGTAATAAAAGTTCAGCATTGGGCAAGATGAGAATTATTGATATAGACTCTTTGTAATCACCAACTGTCTAAAGTCCATATTCTAAAAGAATATTACTTGTCTGCACATTCTTTTGTTTCAATTGTTTCAAATAAAAAAGTTTAACTATGATAAACACAAAATCACATGAGCACTTGAAACTCGTGCCAAAAGCATTTATTCAATTGAAACAGACATGAATCAATGGTTTTAATTGTGCTTTGCTATGTGTGTCCAGAATATGTGTGTGCATGGGTTACAAATCGCATATACCTTTAATCAATCTTGTATTTGTTTTACAAGTATTTCTATTCTCTCTTTTTTTATATAGGGAACTTTAAGAAGATGATTACTAAGAGATGACAGTTTGTCAGAATAAATAAAAAGAGATTGAGCCATAACAAAGTATGATTATAGCATATCATGATTGTTCTGAATAAGTCAGAATAAAGTCACTAAAATAGAGTATTAAGTATGTCAAGAATATATCTTTTTGACACATTATGTCCCAATGTGTGCAAATCAAGAAATTGTTTAGAAGCTTTTATCATGAGTGCTTAGCTATTAAAAATGTTTCTTGTTTTACTGTAGTAATAAAACACTATTTGCATGGTGCTGTAAGATTTTTATTATCAATATTAAATGGTATTCTTTACCCCATAGTAGGTATTTTTGCTGCTGCAGTAAGCCACATCAAACCAAATTAAAAATAAAAGGCAAGGATGAATAGACAATGCACTCATTGCAGGGCAGGAGAGAAATCAGGTGGTCATTCTTAAGGAGGGGACTTAAAGGCTCTATAGGTGCAGGGTGAGGATGAATCCTCCATAAGCTGTGTTTCTACCCAAATATAAGCCTTGGGTGAGGACTTGGGGAGCTGGCAGCGTCAGAGCAGGAGCAAATATGGCTGCCAGGAGTGGGGAATTGGACTTTTTTGCAATCGTTCTGTGAGGGCAGGGTTTGGAATGGGGTTGATCTGCAGATTCCAACTGAGCAACTATGTAGTGTTTAAATTTTAATTACTTGATAAAAATTAAGTAATAAAATTCTTTTCTTGGCAGTCTATATACAGAAAGTTATTTATTGGCAAAAAAAAAAAAAACAGATTTCAAAGTTAGGTCTAATATAAAAGATGCTATCTTTCCAAAATCTATATAACATGAAGTTATGTC
Source organism: Sigmodon hispidus (assembly GCA_004025045.1). Classification (NCBI taxonomy): domain Eukaryota; kingdom Metazoa; phylum Chordata; class Mammalia; order Rodentia; family Cricetidae; genus Sigmodon; species Sigmodon hispidus. The sequence continues at coordinate 17,523 of PVIH01010200.1, read as the reverse complement.
TTTTTTGTACTTACGTAAATGAAACACAGTTAATATTGAAAACAAAACACAAGACATATTTCTCTCTTGGAATGAACAAACACTGGGTGTGTTCTGTAATTGGAGGCACATTTAGGTTCACTATAAGTCACATAGCCTTCTCAACTACTACATGGATGAGTAGGATTACTGGCTGAGGGTTCAGGTGCTACACAGTCAGGTATCACCAAACTTTGGAGTCAGTGCAGTGAGTCAGGTAATTAAGGGCAGGCTGGCATAAATCGCTGCAGCTTTGTAGCATATCTCATTTGGAAGGGGAAAGCATATCACCGTTTTTTACAGTCATTTCCTTTTTTTTCTGACAGTATTTTTACTTAGTTTTAAAACAGCCTTTACAGATAGGCATTGATAGTCATATTTTTTAATTTTTATAGAATAAAATCTCATTTTTTGTCCATGTATCCCCTTGTTCTATACTGAAATGAATTTACTTCTGAGTCATGTGATCTTGTTCTCTGTCACAGTTTGAAAGACTTTAAATATTTACTGGATTTTCCAACATATAAGACATATCAGAAAAATCTGTTCATAATTCTCTCAGTAGCATTCCATAAAAATAGTGATGTAATACAATAGGTTATATTGTATTTTCTTATGGCATTCTTATGGGCTGCTCAATGTAAGACAGAAATGCCTTAAAGCATTTTATTTTCACCTTGCCCCTCTTTCTGACTTCCATTAACTTAAACTAATTTTTGCTACAGTAGATTATATATTTTAGGTTATTACAACAATCTGTTGCTTTTGTGTGCATGAATTTAAGACTTTCCCAAGCGATTATACAGTGATAAATACTTAACTTAATGAGTCTACTATTGTACAAGTATTTCTTGGAATACAGCCTCTGAGAAACAAAAGATGCCTAAATCAATTTTCTCATTTTCATTTATATATATGCTTATTTATGTAAATATTGAGTTAAAATTATACCACCATTATTTCAGAAAGCACAGTGCTTTCACAGAACCAAGTCTAAGAAGAGTACATGTGATCCTGTTTCATAGTTTAATGCATGACTCATACACATATTTCTAGAACAGCTCTGAAATTACTTTTAAAGTCATTAAGAAACTAAACTAGTTGCGTTTTTCTTACTAACGGATGAATTATGTTAGGAGCTCTGCCTTTGAAACTGGAGAGACTGCCAGCCTTGCCCTTACTGCTTTGGCTTTGGCATTCTGCATGAAACACAGTTAATAACCTCAATGCAAGCGCAGTGAAATACTGAGTTGGTACTAATTACACCAACTTTGGGGTAGAAGATGACCTTGACTTCAGCTGGAACTTTTAGCCAGGACAACAAATAAACCCAAATGCCACCAAGCCTGACTTCTGAAAAGGGTCTAATAAAATCTATTAACTTTCGGCAGTTGGTGGAATTGCAATAAGTGTTCAGATAATTGTAGTACTTTAAACTTCTTTTGCTTCAATAATACAGTAGTTTCCTACTTCTCTGGATTTCAAATGAGCCCCTATTAGCTTTCAGAATTCATTTAACTTTGTCTGTGGCCAGAAAATTAAACCCTTCTTGAGCTAGGTGATGTGAAGTATGTGTAAGGTGATTACAAGATGAGGAAGCAAATTCTTCTGACTTCTGAAACACGGAAATAAAGTTTATGCAATTTTAGTCTCATCAATGCTTATGTAGAAATTCTAAAAATGCTGATTTATTTATGTAAACAAATAAATACCTTTATAAAATTATTCAAATATATTACTAAATATATGTGGAGAAAGCATAAGAGAATCTCCAAAGGGAATAACTAAAAATATTTAAGAAATTACTTTTTAGTTTATGAGAATATAACTGAATTACATTTCTCTCTTCCCTTTGCTCCATCCAAACCCTCCTGCATACCCCTCTCCACTCTTCTTTAGTTTTACTGCCTCTAACCTTTATTACATGCATATAAGTATGTATATACAAATACAATTCTTATTCCTATTTATAACCTGCTAACTCCATATAATGTTACTTGTATGTGTATTTCCAGGGCTCAACATTATACAAAGATCTATAGGATACTGAGAAAACTGAGAACAGGAGAGTTGGTCTTCCCCAGGGAAGAGCACACAATTGATAGTCTTGTGCCAAGCCCTCAGCCTGGAAAAAAAGTTAATTATATGTACCAATTTGGACACATAGTACAGGATGAACAAGTTCAAGAACATAACCACAGTGAAACACTTTGAGAACTAGGTCAAATGGCCCAAGGAAGTATTGCTGTTTGCTCAGAGAGAACTAAATTCAGAAGAGTTCCCATTTGAATTGCACAGTAATTATCAATGCCACAGGCAATGTGTAGATTCTTAACATGATGAGGACTTTGAAAGAAATGAGATTCAAATAAGATATTTGGTTCTACCTTCTCATGCCTTTACACTTAAGGAAGTGGAAATCTATGAATATTAGAGGAATATGAGGGGACAATATAGAGACATCATGGGGATAACATGGGGATAAGAGTAGATTTGCAGGTTCTACTGGGATTCAAAAACAAAGGCATGTTCAGAAGTTATGTATCTGTTTGTCAAGTGGTAAGATGTCAGATTCTATTCTATGTTTTATTTTGTTCTAAATCATACAAGTACATAATAGTGATTGGCTAACAATAGTAATAAATAACAGAGTTCACAAGTCACCTAAATATGTTGTTTCTCTTTACACTCTATAATATTGTGAATACCTAAAAACACTAAATGGTAGTAGGTTGAGGATGAATATCAATAGGACTGGCTTTTGTTGTTAGACAAAGAGACATTTATAAAAACATGTCTTCATCATCTTAATAGTTAATGTTCCAAGAAAAAAATAGTGTAATTTTTGTTATATATGGATTCAAGAGTAGGGATAGCATTGGCATTGTTGAAATTTAGAACTGATGCTTTTTTATAGAATATTTTAATTTATTGTTTAATGGTTTCATGTACAATGTATCTTGTTGATATCCAGGCCCAGGCCCTCATTTACCTTCTTATACCCCTCTACTACTTCCCTCTCCAATCTCGTCTTTTTATTCCCTCTGTTTTGCTATATTCCGTAAAATCCAATTAATGGTGGTACAGGTGCATGAATTTGGAACATTCACCAAAACATGGACATCCTAACAGTAGCCACATTCTAAGGAACCCCTGTCTCATGAAGATGTCAGTTAATAATAGGTCCTCTGAATATGATGAAGCCTCATGAACTTCTCCATCATTCACTGTAATGTTGATTGACATGAGATTGCATGTGTTTTTTTTTATCTTTCTCACAATAATTTTAGTGAATTTATGAATTTAATAGCCATGGCAGATCCAGAAGATAACACTTCTGTAGTGAAATTATGTTGGTACATTGTAAATATTTGCTCTTCCTACTGGTTTAAAAGCTGATTAACCAGAGGCAGACAGGAGGTGTGGGCAGGGCTACTAGACTATGAAAACATTGGGAACAGGAAGAACACACCAGAGATGCCATAGACAGATGCAGAGGAAAGAAGCTGAAATGCTTCTTTAAGAAAAGGAACCAAGCTGCATGGCTGAACAGGATAAGAATCATGGATTAGTTTGAACATAAAGAATTAGCAAGTTATATGCCTGGGCACTAGGTCAACCAGTGTAAAATTAATACAAGCATTTGTGTGATTATTTGATGCTAAATGGAAGTGGGGCTGTGAGTGGGGCTGAATCTCAAGGCTAGACCTAAGAGTACAAGCCATAAACTTACTTCTACACACTTGACTGTGTTCTTCCTCATTGATTAGCTCTTACATTGTTTCTGCTCTCTCTTAGGATGTTTATTGAGACTCGGCAGAAAAAAGAGATGAGTGTAGATATTTGATTCATGGGTCATCATTCAATAGTCTTATTCTCAGCTCTTTGATTATGAGTTTTTGTATTAAACATTGATGTCTGCAAGCAGTCTTCTTTACTGTGTTAAAAGCAGTAATTTATTGATGTGAAAATAAATATTTTAGATAGTTTTATAGAAAAACAAAAGTAACATATTTAGCTTTTTTCCTTTGGATATATCTATTTTGTTCAGTAATTGGATTTTGACAAGATTTGCATTACCAGGCATGAATTGCATTCTGTGAAGCAGATCTCAGATACAATCAGAAAGAACAGGTACTCCCATAACACTAATGCCACTATTACACCAGTTGGAATGTCATTCCTGACAAATTAATTTTATAGCATGCAGCATAAACTGCTGAGTAAGATTCTTGATGATGTTTGTTCTTCAGTGACCTCCATGAATTCTCTGCACTGTGGAAAATAACTAAACTGAAAGAAGTTTCTAGCTCATAGAATCTATCTCTTTTGACTGTATAAAAAAATGCCTAGAGAAATATAAAATGCTTACAAACATGACTACTGAACTCCTTTTATCTGGGATTATAGTTATTTTTCTACTTCAATTAAGAAACGAATAGCTGCAAATGTGGTCCAACACAAAATTGTAAACCTACCTCAAGCATCACGAGATTTTCTTTTGTGTGCATTGTTTTGACAGTTTTCCCACAAAATTCGTAAATGACAATGCTTTCTTATAATGTCAAAGGCTAGGTATAGCTGAGTAAAAAGTAATAATGCCAACCTTATAATTAATAATATTTGATGTGGTAATACTTTAAACTTACTTAAGGCAATATCAGACTTAGACAAAATATTAGCTTTTATAATAGTTCTTGCAAAATTGTTAAAATTATCCAAATGATACATAATAGAAATGTCTTTGTTCTTTTGTGCTACCTGCGAGATAGCTGGGAATTGTTAGTAGGAGCCACACTGTATAGCAGCTTGTCCATCTTCTTTCGGTAAATAACCAAAACTTTATGTGATCCAGCTACAACAACTCTAAACACATTCCCAAAGAAAGTATATTATACCACAGAGTTATTTACTCATCTATATTCAATCATGGTCTGATCACAAAAGCCAGGCAATGGAGCCAGCAGTGATGCTAAGAAATGATGAATATCAATAAACATATGAATAAATAATGTAACTCTGTCATATGTACACATGCAGTTTATCTAAAAAGAAATATGAAATTAAGGAACTTTAAGATACATATGAATAAATATGGAAAGTTATTATTAAGACAGATAATCCAAACTTATAAATACTGTGACTACATGTAATCTCTCATTTAAATTAAATCTCATATTAATTTTCTAGCCTATAGGGTTTGTGTATTTGTGTGTATGTGTGTGTTTGTGGGTGAGTGAGTAAAAATAAATGTAAATGTGAAAAAAGTCATTTCTATCCTGTTGTTTGGGTACTTTTTAGATAGAAATAGAGATAAAACCTAAAAAGGTTAAAAAAGAGAGCAAGATATGATAAAAATAAGTGCCTAGTAATGGAAGGAAAACAACAAAAGGCTACATGTGACATGAAAAGGACACTGAGCAAAAGGTGACAACTGGGAATGTGTACATAAAGGAATAAATGGAGTAAGAAAGGAAAACATTTGCTAAAACATAGTTATTTGAAAATTTCTCTAATATTATCTAAAACCTTGTATGCTAACATTAAAATGGTTAGAAAGACATTTTTCATTTGAATCACCTGAGTAAGTTTATAAGTTATGAAGCTCTTTTGTAAAAGTATGTTAATGCTCTATCTTCATTTACATTCGATAATTTTGGCTTTTAAAACAAATAGCTTGACCTCATTTTTATATTAAACATATGTAATGATTTGCTGTTATTGCTAAGTACAATTCCATATTCATGTTTGATATACTCATCTGGGAGGCTGCTTAATGATTATAAAATTCACTTGATTAAAATAGATTTAAAATCATCTGGTAAATTAAGCAGCTGAGTGAGGCATCTGATATATTTCCTTAACACATTCAAGGTAAGATAAACATTCATTATCACATCTCACTATCACAATAGTTACAAGTACTATTATCTTTTAGGTGTCTTGCGTTTAAGTACACTTCCTGGAAATATGAATAGGCTTCTCAAAATGTTAAAAAAAATATGATTTTTATTTAGTTTATACAGTATCTCAATACAACATACCTATTTTAAGTTTTGAACTGTGTATTTAACATACAAAACTATGGCAGAAGAGATTTGTGGGCAGCTATTTTTTGAGACAGCATATTATTCTGTCACCTAAGCTGCCTTGGAAACCTCTCTAGCCCAGATTTTCTTAAAACTCAGGGTGAGCCTCATGCCTTAGCCTTAAACACACAGACACACAGACACACACACACAGACACACAGACAAACACACGCTTGTACCAATGCACTGTGTACATGCACACCCATTAAGTTTGAAGAGAAATGGAAGTACATAAAGATGGCATGCTGTATACTTAGTGAATTTAACTAATATTTTATATTTAATAATATAAATATTTTAATAATTTATTTTAGTGTAATAAAGTATAATTAAATATAAGTCATTTCACCACTGTATTAAAATTAAGTAGGGCTGCATAATAGCAAGTAAGAAAAAAGAAAATAAGGTATATTTCCTACATATTTTTAAGGTTCTCATCTTACTTTATTTATTTATATGAATTCTCTTCATTATAATAAACATATCAATAAAAATCACACAATTGGTTTAAAGAAGTCACTTAAATCAGTGCTCAAAGTGAATACCTCAGTGAATTTTTCTATGCAACTAGTTCTGACAACATATGCTTTACCAAGAGTTTTATACCTTCACTATCAATTACATTTTTATTCACTAGTCCATCGCAAATAAGTGAAAAATAAATTATGATAACTTTTAAACTTAGAAAAAATAGTTTTATGTGCTCTTTCCATACATATGTGAACTTCTACCAGAACTTTGTTCTTCCTCCTCTTAAAACACTATTCTTGATCATGTTACATTAAAAGTATATTGATGCGTCTATCAAATACTGTTTTAATTTACTGTGATATCTTTGGTTTTACATGAATTTAAAATATTAAAATAACAGTAGAATAGAATGATGAAAGCAAAAGTATTAGTCAGTATGACCTACTTCTTATTCCATGTGAGAGCATGGGATCTCAGAGGAAAGACCTGTTGTGCATATGACCACGCAACACCTGTGCAATTAGAAAATAAAATATCTGAAACAACACCCTCTTATCATGCTTATCTCTGCAAAATTTATAGCAGGTGTTCTTTTCCAAAGCAAAAAAATATCAGATTGTAGTTTCTAATTTTGTACTAATTAAAATTACCTTATTCAGAAACAATAATAGGGAAAACAAAAAAGTTTTCTTATGCAACCAAGAAGGATGATTTTAAATTGGTGATCATATTAAATCAGCCTTCCAAGTGCTGGAAGAGATTCTAGAATCTCAGGAATATTTTTTAACTTAAAAGACAACTGTGATGATTATCTCTTCTGATGGCTTTTCCTGTATATCTGGTTTTAGTCATTCATTCGCTAAGTCATAAAGCCAATGTTTCTCTAATTCTGCAACTTTGATATCCAATCTTCAATGAGTAACAGCAATACTTCCCTGTCTAGTAACTGTCCTACCTTCCTATATCTATTACTAGAGCGTCATTATATAACCAAAAGTCTTGCATGATGCATGGTCAGTGTAGAGCTTTGACAGTTCAGCTTCCATAAACTGCTTCTCTAACTAGATTCAAGATCAAAGTTATCACTTTCATTTTTTTGAAAAGGTGACTTAAAAATGAAACCATTTTGTTAAGTTGCAACTGGAGAATCAGGTCTTTAAAAACACTGAATCCATTTGACTTCATGCTAATATATAGAGTAACGTAAATTACCTGAGCATAGAAGTTATTTAAACCTCCAGAATAATGTTTCAGTGAAAGCTTTTCCCATCACTTATACAACTATCTTAATTCTTTTAAAAGAAACATGAAGTTTTGCATCATTGCCTTGATGATTTATTCTTAATCTGTAAACATAGAGATAATAACATATGTGAGAACTGGTGAGAAAACTTAAAAGTTTTTCTCTCATTGATGTCTTATTTAAAAACTTCCCTTGATTGGGAATCACTACTTTTATATTTGAAATGAAAAAATATCTAAATTTTAAAAATAAAAAAAAAAACATGTAAAACTGCATTTCAAAATTTAGTAACCTGAGTTTTCACAGTGCATATATCTAATTAATATAAGAAATCATTTGTGTAACTGAGTTAAATAATATTCAATGTGGATCTGAACCTGTAACATTTTCTATGTATGTATTTATTTATGTATTGTCTTTAGTTCTTCTGAGAGATATTTTTTCCATTAGTAGATGACATGAAGCAATATAAAGACTATATGATAACACCAGAACAGAATCTCCATAAAGATGCAACTCCATAATAGTTTCTAAGTTTCATGATCTGACTTGACAGTTTCTCTAGTAGTTTAGGCAGGCCTTGAGTTTGCTATTGAGCCAAAGATAAACTTCTGATCTTTCTACCTCTATATATAGTTTGCTAGTATTGCAATCTGCATTAGACTTCTCAGATTCAGGCAGTGGGTGCTAGTGAAATCAGATCTTCATATATGATACACAATCCCTTTTCCAACTGAACTATATCCTCAGAACCTGTTCTATGCATATATTAGCTTTAGATACTAGTCATAAATTCTATGAAAGAAAATAGACTATGAGACAACATATTAATAACAGTATTAGACAACAAATAAAAGATTATCTGAACTTTGACTCAACAGTTTACATTTTCTCTGTGAGGCAAATGGAAGTTCTTTGACTGGATGAATAGAACATTGTAATAAAATAGATTTGTAAAAGAAAGTGGTGATGATATTTTATATTGCTATGCAAAAGATATATGAACTTGGGTACAAACTTGCATATCTTCGAGAAGGTTCTCTTATTCATCGTATTAATATGTGTCTAGATTCTCCAGGCACAATGGCAAATGGTGTGGGATGCATAAGCACACATGGGTGCAGTCAAGGACTTAAGAGGGACAGAAGTTATAAGTGAGATAGCATGATTTATTTTTCCCCTGGAGATCATGTTAAGGGACCTTCCAGAGGAAACACTTTATAATGTGAAATACTTGGTTAGGGAAGTGGAGGGATGTGGGAGAAGATGAAGTTTCCACTGAGAAGCAAATTGCACATGTGCTGAAAGGCAAGATTAGCTAGCTCAAATCCCTAGAAAATTCAATTGAATACCATTTCAAGAAAACTGCCTGAGTGTGTGACTAGAATTAGGGTTTTTATTCCTGCAGAAATCTTCTTTTGTTTATTTGTTTGTTCTTTAACTTTTTTTATTTTTTAAAAATGTCTTTTCCCATGTATCCCCCTGCTCACCCATTCTTCCCTCTTCCCAATCCCTCTGAGTCAGCCTTCAGCCTCCTCCCCCACTCCATCCCCCATCCTCTCCCCTCAAAAAGCAGGAAGTCCCAAGATGGTCAGCTCACATGAGGCAGGTCCGATTTTCTCATCTGCATATCAAGGCTGGGTTAGGCACTCTTCTGTAGGGAATGGGCTCCAACATGCCAGACCATTTACCAAAACATTGTCTGATCCCACCACTCTACATACTGCCCATGCTAATCGACAGTTGCCTACTATTGGAGGGCCTAGCTCTTTGTCTTATGGTTTCCCAGGGACTTTTCTTGATTCAGTGTGCTCTCCAGAGCTCGAGACAACCATCTCTGTTAGACTCCTCTTCATACTTCCTATAGTCTTGCTCATACTCTAAGTCATTCAAAGAAATGGTGCTTTAATCATAAAAGAAATTAAGTATGGTGTTAAAAGCAATATGATATTTACACCTATACAGTAATTTAGGGTACATGATAACAAATGTTAAAGGTAAAGACAAATATGAAAGGACAAGAGGAGACATTTTTAGACTTCATTGGTGATAGAAGATAATACTTTAAGGAGTTGATTCTACACATAACATACTATACTAAGGCCTTGTTATGCAAAAAAGCCACCATTTATTTTCTCCATTAAAATGGATTTAGGAAGAAAGCGATGTTACATATCTCCCTCCAAACAAACCAAATAGATGGTAACATTTAAAAATAGTGTTAAACATTGGGGGTAAAATATAGCAAGGACTTTCTGACATTACATTTATTGAACCTTTGTTATGTCATAGAAGATATTTGATAGGGGCTGGAGAGATGGCTCAGTGGTTAAGAACACCGTCTGCTCTTCCAGAGGACCCGGGTTTGATTCCCAGCACCCACATGGCAGCTAACAACTGTCTGTAGTTCCAGTTCCAGGCAAAACACCAAGGCAAATAAATAAATAAAAAAGTTTTTTTTTTTAAAAAAGAAGATATTTGATAGTAAATAGATACATCTGATATTCAGTCCATTTATTCCTGCAAAGAATTGTTTGAAATCAGAAAATTCCTTGTAAATTTACATTCTTATATAAATGTTTTATAGATTTGTAGAAGTCATTATAAATAATAAAATATAAATATTGATATGTATTTTCTTGAAAAGAAATGGTACTGAGACTAAGAAGGTACAGAGAAAAAGAAGTAAAAAGTTCTAGTCAGTGAGGATTTATATACAGAGTGATAGAAAGTATAAGAATGGGCATGCTTACAAGAACAGAGAGTGACAGGAGAGAAATGTAAGACATCTGAAATTGATGTAAAATAACAGAATATTGTGGAGAAAATGATTAAGGTCAGAAGATCTGATAACTAAGAGAAAGGACATATGATCAACTTATTTGATTCAAATCATAATGGGAAGGAGTTTAAAGTGAAAAAATTATGGTTAGTCTAGAGCTTAATAATGAATATTTGGTGTATCACGTCATATTTAGGATATAGAAGTCCAGCTATGTGATGTTGGATGCCACCGTGTGTGTCTATAAATATCCTTATAATGTTTCATGTAAATAGTGCAATTTCCAAGGGCCTCTATAGGAGTTGGTGAATATAATCGCAAAGAGGGTGGAAACATATGAGTAGACAATAATATGAACCACCAATAAGAGCTTAGAAAAGTAATCACAAATATCTATTTACCTTGATCTCCGAATTAAACCTGACAATTCCTTCATACTTTTTGTTAATCACAAAGATATATATGTAAAGAAAGGGAACAGATAAATATAAGTGATAAATGTATCACCAAGCCTGTGTTTCTCTGGAAAGTGTATGCCTTCCAAATGAACTATTTAATCACATTTTTATGTCTTTCAAACTAGCCAACCTGTGAATCCATGGAATCAATGTTACTGTTTGTTAGGTTCTTAATTAATGTAAACACTTCTCATTCTTTGACTTCCACATCATTGATGCCTATTTAGCATTCAGGGATTTGTAAGTTCACTATATTTACAGGTAAAAAGCTGTACCAAATTCATGTTTCTGTAATGGCAACCACAATTCTTTGGTGCACCCCCCCCCCAGAGGTATTACACAAGCTCTTTGATTTCAGTCTCCTTAGTTAAAAAAGAATTGCCTGCTTAAGTACCCTTCTGTTTTTTGTTTGTTTGTTTGTTTGATTTTATTGTTATAGATAAAGAAGTCACACTCTGTATCCTTGTATATCCTTATTCAAGGTCCCTTCCCTCTCCCACCATATCAGGCCATTCTCTCTTCTCCACATCTCCACATCCCCACCACGGGTAGGCAGTCCCAAGGTCCCACAGTCCCAATATTGCTTAGTTCAGCCTCCACTCCTGGCAAATTCAGTTTTCTCCCCCCAACAACAAGACTGAGTCAGGTGTTCCTCTACAGGGAGTGGGATCCAAGGAGTCAGTCTAAGTTGTTTCTGATCCCAAGCTGTGGTTTGCAGCTTGGGCATGCTTTGCTTTTTGTTTGTTTGTTTAGAGTCCACTAATGAGTGAGTACATCCCCTGCTTTCTTAAATCTATGATCTATATGTTGTATTTACCAAAATAGAACATCAGAGTAAATGAGAACAATCTAACATTCTTAGATGGCAAAGTGGTTTGCCAGGTAAATTTCCTGCCTCCAAGATTGATAATCTAAATTCAACCCCTGGGATATACATGGTAGAAAAACAAAACTTATTCCTGCAAGTTATCCATGGACCTCTACAGATGCCCCTGCCACACAGATACACACAGACTTGCATAAAAATAAATAAAACATAATTAATTTAAAATAATAAGTTTTTCATTCACATGGATGCCTCTCTCAGGGATTCATATATATATATCACTATAAGGCTGACTGACATTAAAGACCTGAGCTCCCAAAGTCTGACAAAGAAGCGTGAAAGCTTTATCCTCCAAGTTGGTAAGTAGTATATTTTATAACTGCATTTCAGTACCTTCTATTTCATCCTTCTCTGTTTGAGCAGGACTGAGGACTTGATATGTTGAATAAGGATATACAGGATAGAAAGTGTGACTTCTTTGTTCATAATAATAATAATAAAAAAGAAAATAAAAAATGTTCATGATATGTCATAGCTCAATATTATTTATAAATTTTCTTCAATGGGCCTTTCAATTAACATTTTCCAAGAATTTATATTCATTGTAACAAAACAAGTGTTATTGGCAAACAAAAGTTCTACAGACATGTAGTATTATCAACTTCTTCATTCGATTGAATAGAGCAAGTTTTGAAATATAAAACTATTCTTCCTCTTTCTTTCTTAGAGTCCACTCTGTTTTCTTCTACTTCGTCATCTTTCTTCTTTGAGAATTCTTATTTATCATTCATCAGAAATTTTTAATAACTATGCATTTAATAACTCAGGGTTCCATCTTGTCTCAATATCTGATTTTTGATTCAATACCAAGTCATGCAATTCCACAGGGAATATTTTAATAATCAGTGTTTTGCTTTGTTACTTTTACGGTTGTTTTCACACAGGATTTCTTTGTCTAATAGCCCTGGTTATCCTGGAACTCTCTTTGTAGACCAAGTTGGTCTCAAAATCACAGGGATTCATTTGTCTCTGCCTCCGGAGTACTGAGATTAAAGGCGAAGGCTACCACTTCCAGCTAGCTTAAAGCTTCTTAAAACTCCATATATATATAGTATATATACATATATATAATATTAGAAGATATTATGAGGTATTGCTCTGTCTAAGTGTTTTCTTTAACAAAAACCATTCAAAACTTCATGGTTTTAATGAGGTTTTTTTTTGTTTTGTTTGTTTTTTGTTGTTTTTTTTTTTTTTGATGAGAGCCAGCTTTTTTTTTTATTTTTATTTTTTCCTGTTTTTATTTATTTATAAAATAAGGATCTTTCCCACCCCCATCTATCCCCTTGTTCTCCCTCCCTTCTCCTTCCCAATCCCTCCATGTCAGCCTTCTCTCCTCCATATCCCCCATCCCTTCTCCAAAACGGGCAAGAAGTCCCAAGGTGGATCAGCTGGGCATCCACTCCAGGCAAGTTCAAATTCTGGGCTAATCTCCTGTTCCAGCTGTGAGCAGGGGATGAGACTCTATATGAACAAGGAGATAGGGCTTTTGAGGAAAATTTCCACAGTGATGGCTGGCTAGAGCTCTAGGGAGCTCACTGAATTAAGAACAGCCACTGAGGAACCTTCAAGGAAAATAACTAGGCCCTCCAAGGATAGGCAACTGTCCACTGACATGGGCAGTATATGGAGCCTCAAGAGGAGAGATCAGACTGTGTTTCTGTGTGTGGACTGACACTTCGGAGACCATTCCCTCCAGAGGAAAATCTAACTTAGTCTTAACAAGAATTTTTTATGAGCAAACTATTATCATGGTGGCAGTTATCAAAGGGTAGATGATTCTAGTAATACATATATAATTTCTTAAATTAAACATCAGTTCTTTACAGGCAGATAAGCCCTAGTGAAGGGTAGTTTAGCACCTGACTCCTTGAGAGATTGAACTTGTACTGAGCTAGAGGTTAATGAATGAGAATAGCGTGAAGAAATTTCTAAGAATGATTATTTTTTTCTAATTTTTTCTATTTTATACACAAGGTAGTATATAAGTGAAAATTCAGTAGAGATTCCAGTGACTCATGCGTGACAGCTACTGCCACCTGTTGAGAAAGACTCTGCTTCAAAAATGTCTTTAGATCCATATTTTGAGACCTTAAAAATTCAATAATATATGCCAAAATGATCTTGTTGGAGCTCCGCTCTTTGGTCTGATGCATTTTACATCAGTCTCAAATCCCTTATATTCCTGTGGCTGCCAAGGAATGGGCTGAATTTCCTAACATCCCTATTTCAGCAATCAAACTGATGAGTATTTAACTCTGCCCATATTAAAACTGAATTAACCTGGATTTGGCAAAATGCACAATAAGAGAATGTATAATGAGAATAAAACAAATAAGCAAACTAGGTCATTTTGGGCAAGAGAAAGAACCAAAAGAAGAAAACGTAGCAAGTGTTCATAGATTCTTCTGTGTTCCAAGATATTGTGAGCTATAAATCATGGAGTATATATTTAAACTTAATCTTAGACACACGTTACAATGACAATATTATCCATAGAGTTGTGTAAAATCAAACATTTAGTGTCACATCAAGCTGAATTGTCAAGTTTACATTTTTTAAACTCATGCTGATATTTTCCTAAACAAAAGGGAATTAAAAGCAATGAGAACTTTCTTAACTGAGTAAATGAAAGACTTAAAGATGACAAAACTGTCTGGATAAGGTGTTAGATTTTTCTAGCCCTGTCACATAATTCTAAGGAATATAATAATCTGTGGTGACATTTTGTTTGTGATCTAACAAATAAAGTTTGTCTGAAGACCAGAGGGCACAGCTTGCCACTAATTAACCATAAACCTGGGCAATAGTGGCACACACCTTTAACACCAGCACTTGGGAGGAGAAAACAGAAAAATCAGGTGTTTAAGGCCACTCTGACCTACATGAGATTGATCCCATCTAAAACAGAACCAGCTCCAGGTGGTAGAGACTCATGTCCTTAATTCTAGCACTTGGGGAATCTCATGCCTTTGATTCAAATACTTGGAAAACATACACCTTTAATCCCAGCACTGGGGAGGTAAAGACAGAAAGTGATATGGCTGGGCAGAGAGAGGAATGTAAGGTGGGAGGAGACAGGAACTTACCCCTTTTGGGCAAGGGGGTCCTAGAGGTAAGAGGAGGATATAGCTGGTTCTTTTGTCTCACTAATTATACTCAGGTAAGCCTTATTTGTTAGAGCATAGAAAAATAAAACCACAATATTCTTAAACAAACTAAAATGCTAATTACTGTAGAAAATTTGTGGTTTATTTAAAGACTTGAATTTAATGTTCTTATATGTGAAAACATAACACATGATCACCAAAAAAAGGTCCTATTTTTCATACAACATCCCGCTCTCCAACAAGGAAAAGTTTATTAGCATTTGTTATTCCAGTGCAAGCGTCCATAAAGTTGTGGGAGACATGGCAATAGGCAGCTAGAGCAGGAAGCTGAGACATCACATCTTCAACCACACATAGAAAGCAAAAGAGGCTACAGGAAAGGAAGAAAGGCTATGACCTCTCAAAGCTAGCACTCTGATATACTTTCTCTGACAAGGCCATTGCTATGAAATCTCAAAGCTAGGACTCCTTTACAATTTCTCTGATTAGGCCATGCCTCTCAAAGATCCTACAACCTCGAGTATTAAGATATGTGAGCCTGTGCAGAACATTTATCATTCATGCTACACAGTGGGTATTCTACCAATAGCTACACATATCTAAGTAAAAATAACCCTCTTTCTTTCAGCAACTATCAATTGCCAATATTTCTTTAGTTAATGGCTAAGTCTCATGAACCTCTTTTTTCTCCATGGGGAAGTTCCATTGGCTAGTTGGTCTTTTCTAGATAACCGTAGCAATTGTAATTTCATAAATACAACATGTAGAAAACATTGGACAGCTGTAGCTCCTATGGTCTTCTGGGTTTTTTTTCTGATGTTCTCAATGCTTGAATGGAAAAGTTGATATATATGTTCAGTTTTGCAGTAAACACTCAATAGTCACTAATTCACTATACCTTTCTTAAATTATGTTTTCTTAAATTTTTTATTATGAATAAAGTCACATTTTCTATCCTTGTATATCCTTATTCAAAGTCCCTTCCCCTGCCTCCTACCCCCTCCAGGCACTCTCTCTTCTCCATATCTCACCATCTCATCCGAAGCATGAGTAGGAGGTCCCAAGGTCTCAATATTTCTCAGTTCAGCATCCACTCCTGGCAGATCCAGTTTCCTCCTCCCAACATCAAGACTGAGTCAGATGTTCCTCTAGAGGGAATGAGATCCAAGGTGTCATTCCAAGATGTTTCAGATCCCAAGCTGTTCAGTGGTTTGCAGATTGGACATGCTTTGCTTTTTGACTTTTTTTTTGTTTAGAGTCCACTAATGAGTGAGTACATCCCCTGATTATCTTTCTTGGTTTGAGATACCTTGTTCAGGAGGATATTCTACAAATCCATCCATTTGCCTGCAAATTTTAGGATATCATTTTATCTTACTGCTGAGTAGTACTCCATTGTGTAGATGTACCACAGTTTGTTAATCCATTCTTCCGTTGAGGGGCATCTAGGTTGTTTCCAGGTTCTTGCTATTAAGAATAATGCTGCTATGCACATAGTTAAGCTAATGCCTTTGGAGTGCAAATGTGTGTCTTTAGGGTATACACCTAGAAGTGGTATTGCTGTATCTTTGGGGAGATTGATTTCCAGTTTTCTGAGAAACCACAATACTGCATTCCAGAGTGGCTGAACAAGCTCACACTACCACCAATAATGGAGGAATGTTCCCCTTGCTCCACAACCTCTCCAGCATAGGCTGTCATCTGTGCCTTTTATCTTAGCCCATCTGACAGGTGTCAGGTGGTATCTCAAAGTTGTTTTGATTTGCATTTCTCTGATGGCTAAAGATGTCGAGCACTTTTTCAAGTGCCTTTCAGCCATTTGTAATTCTTCTGCTCAGAATTCTCTCTTTAGTTCTGAACCCTATTTTTTGATTGGGTTATTCAAGATTTTGGGCTCTAAATTCTTGAGTTCTTTATATATTTTAGAGATCAGTCCTCTATCACTTTTAGGGTTCCTAAAAATCTTTTCCCATTCTGTAGGCTGTTGTTTTGTCCTATTGACAGCGTCCTTGGCTTTACAGAAGCTTCTTAGTTTCATAAGGTCCCACGTATTGATTGTTATTGTTAGTGTCTGTACCACTGGAGTTATATTTAGGAAGTGGTCACCTGTGCCAATTAATTATGTTTTTAAATGAAATAGAACTACATCATTTTCCCTACTCTCTTCTTTTGGCTACATTTAGCTATCATTTCTTTCTTTTTTTTATTTCTTTTTTTTTCTTCTTTATTTTGTATTTATCAAAAAAAAAACAGTAAAAAGAATTTTAAAAATGCCGAAGAGTTAACAATAACTATACAGAGGATAATAATCATAAGCATGGCTTATCAAGGGTGGAAATGCAAATAAGATTGCTACACATATATTTTCTTTGTGTTCAGCTTTCCCTCTGAATTTTTTTTTCCATCCCTGTATATCCTTATTGAAGGTCTCTTCCCCCTCCCACCACATCTGATCATTTTTCTTC
>PVIH01010199.1:59423-77252 GCA_004025045.1 Sigmodon hispidus | reverse complement strand
TTTATTTATTTATCTATTTAATTATCTGCCTTGGTGTTTGCCTGGAACTGGAACTACAGACAGTTGTTAGCTGCCATGTGGGTGCTGGGAGTCGAACCTGGGTCCTCTGGAAGAGCAGAGGGTGCTCTTAACCGCTGAGCCATCTCTCCAGCCCCCAGCCAGTGCTCTTAACCTCTGAGTCATCTCTCCTTTGTTTGGTTTCCAGATAGTTTTTTTTTTTTTTTAAATAGCCTTGGCTGTCCTGGCACTAGCTCTGTAGACCAGGCTGGCCTCTAATTCACAGAGATCTGCCTCTCTTGGCTTTCCTAGTGCTGAGATCAAAGGCATGTATCACCACCACCCAGCTATTTTTAATTTTTGAGACAGAGTATCCTAGGTAACTCACAGTGTAGCAAAAGATGTTCTTGAATTCCTGATCCTCCAGTCTCCACCTGCCAAGTGCTGGGATTTCAGGTATATGTCACACCATAAGACTACCTATCTCTTTTTACATATCTACTATTCAACATTTGCCATTGGTAGGAGGAAGTATTGATGTACTATTAAGAATTTACAATCTGAAGTCAGACATGGTGCATGGTGGTTCATACTTTTAGTCCCAATACAGAAACATTTGGATCTCTGAGTTTGAGGCCAGTTTGATCTTCAGAATGAGTTCTAAGTCAGCCAGAGCTGTAGGGAGGTTCTGTCTTAAAAGAAAAAAAAGTAAAACAGCATGAAGAGTATAGATATAGCCAAGTGTGGTAGGTGATATCTATAACTTTAACACTTGGACGCATGGGTAGAAGGATTGCTATAACTATCAGGCCAGCCTGTTATAGAATGACATCTCACCCACAGCCTCCCAAAAGTCCACTTACATTCTTCTGTATTTTCCTCTGTCAATAGCCTTGGACAAATGATATTGCCTCTCTTAGCCTGTTTTCTCATCTGTAAATACAAAGTTTATTTCAGAGAAATATTGGGAGAATTAAATGATTCTACTCTGTTGTTGATTGTTTTTGCTCTTTTGGGGGACCTACTACCAGCTCCCAAATAAATCACACACGGAGGCTTATTTTTACTTCTAAATGCATGGCCTTAGCTTGGCTTACTTCTTGCCAACTTTCTTTAACTTAAATTATTCTGCCTGTCTTATGCCTCTGGGCTTCTTTCTTTTTTCTTCTGTAAATCTTCCTCTTACCCCTCTGTGGCTACTGGCTGGCTGCCCCTAGTATCCTCCACTCCCTCATTCATTCTTGTTCTCCCAGATTTCTCCTTTTTATTTTCTCTGCCTGCCAGCCTCACCTAGCCTTTTCCTGCTTTACTATTGGCTGTTCAGCTCTTTATTAGACCCTCAGGTGTTTAGAGGGCACAGTAACACACATTAAAGTAATATTCTCTAACACTACTCTTTAGTCCAGTGCTCAGTAACTATTAACAGCTGTTACCATGAATTAAGGAATGGCATATTTGGCCAGGCACATCATCTGTCTAGTTCAGAATTACACTTTTGTTTTGTTTTTCAAGATAGTTTCTCTGTGTAGCTCTGGAACTTGATCTGTAGATCAAGCTGGCCTCAAACTTGGAGATTACCTGCTTCTGCTTCTGCCTACCAAGTACTGGGGTCAAAGCCCATCACCACCCACCACAGTTTGCACTTTTTTTTTTTTTTTTTTTAAATGATAGAAAAAGAATAGTTAGAATTAACCTGCTGGACTCATTTTAGACAATCACAGTTTTGCTGGTAACATCGAAAGTGCTGTAGCCAGGAATTCACTGACTGTACCTTTCTACCAGACTTGATCAGGGTGTTGATCTCAGCTACTTCACTGGCATTCAGTTTTAAAGCCTGCTTGGTTGATGCTTGTCGACCTTGACATTCATGTGTTACTCTCTTCTGCCTGCTCCATAGACGTAGAAGACTGTGTGGGTATAGTGGACCTGATGGCATAGTAGTCAAGATTTTCTCCTGAATTTGCTCTTCTGAGGATATTTGGAGCCATATTGCCTTAGACTGCCAGAAGTGGGTGATGTCCAACTCTTTACTGTGGGTATGGCATCTAATGCCTTTCAGTAGGGTGACAGAAACTTCCTTACTTTTCTTTGGCATGTTTTGGTGAAAAGGAAGACTTCTATTTTTTTTTCTAAAGATTTATTTATTTATAGTGTATACAGTATACAGAAGAGGGTACCAGATGTCATCATAGATGGTTGTGAGCCACCATGTGGGTGCTGGGAATTGAACTCAGGACCTCTGAAAGAACAGTCAGTGCTCTTAACCTCTGAGCCATCTCTCCAGCCCAGAAGATTTTTACTTAAAGCTTACTCTAGGGCCTTGTAGGGAAGGCATGAAAATGCCAGTTTCAAAAGTTAAGGCTTTGTTGTCTAAAATTCATTAATTCTCTAGAAATTTCTTCTGGAAATATTACCTATGAATTTATGCCATCTTTGAATTGTATTTTTCTTACATTCTACATTTCCCACTTTAGCAGTGAGTTTGATTATTTTAGATTTTGAATTAGGAAGTAAACTTACTTTTTATTGGATCTAGTGAAAGCAATAGCTACTCAATCCTGAAACATTATATTACAAGTTTTCTGTTCTCAGGGCACTCCTTCCTTCATTATCATAGTAAGTGTCAAAAGCTAGGCAGTTAGCTGGGGATGGTGGCTCAAGCCTTTAATCCCAGAATTTGAGGCCAGCCTGCTCTACATAGTGAGTTTTAGGCTAGCCAAGGCTAAGTAAGACCCTGTCTCAAAAAAATAAAAATAAAAAAGGCAGGCACTTGGGAGGTGGAGATGGGACCAGGAGTTCCAGGCTGCCCTTGGCTACGTAGTGAATTCAAGGATAGTTTAGACTGCGCGGGTGACATCCTGCTTCAGACACATAGAAAGAAAAGGAAAGAAGAGTTTAAAAAAAATTGATTGTCCTATGGTTATTTGCCTAAACCCACTAAAAACAAAATTTGGAAATTCTGCATAACCAAGCATGATGGTGGTACATCTTGTATCTGTTAATTCCAGCACGCAGAAAGCCTGAAGCCAGAGAGTTGTGGATTCAAGGCAAGGCTGGGCAGCAGAGTAAGACCTTAGTCAAAACCTGTTGGGTTCTGGGCTTAAAGAGCAATGAAACATTGTTTCTTGACTTCTGTTTTGTAACTTTTAAGGTTTGATATGGAACAGTTTAATCACAGCCCTTGGGAGACCATGGCAGGATCCTCAACCTAGTCTATAGAGTGAGTTCTAGGGCAGCTAGCACTACACAGAGAAACCCTGTCTTGAAAAACAAAACAACAAAAAAAGATTTGATGTAGAAATATCTTCAACTTGTCACTTTACTGCATATTAAAGTTGCTTGAAGATGTGTATGAATCTTTTAAGAATCTGCCTTTCTGCAGAAGAGCTCTATCCTCTGATTTTTTTCAGTCACCTTTCTAGACCATTTCTGTTTTACCTTTTCTGTGTGTAGATCACAACTGCACATTCTATTCTAAGTACAGACACACTGTGGTTTGTACAGGGAAGAATGTGTCCTGTGTTTCCTAGGCTTCCATAATAACATCCATCATTTTGCTGGCTTTTTGTAGCTGTGTTCAGGGTAAAGACTGGGGACTTTGAAACTCTTTCCTGTGTTCAGCAGCTAGTTTTAGACCTCATCTTCTGATGATTATGGTTTAGACTATTTTCCCATTACTACATTACCTATTTTTATCTACATGGAAGCTATTTCCCACAATTTCAGACACATCCAACTTTGGACCCCCATAGTTCTCTCTAGTATTGTAGATCCCAAACAGTAGACTCAATGTTTTATAGTTATTGTATTTTTTTTTTTTTTTTCCTTTTTCAAGACAGGGTTTCTTTTGTGTATTCCTAGCTGTCTTGGAACTAGCTTTGTAGACCAGGCTGGTCTCAAACTTACAGGATCTGTCTGCCTTTGCCTCCAGAATGTGCTGAGATTAAAGGCGTGTGTTGCCACACTGGTTCCTCTAAGGATGAGGACTAAACACAGGCCTAACACTTGGCTTTTTTTTTTTTTTTATTAAGCTTTATTTATGTGTATGTATGTGTGCCCAAGTGTCTATATGTGTTCTGTATATGTGCAGGTGCTGAGACCAGAGGAAAGTGTTGGATACACTGGAATTGGAGTTAGGAAAGGTCATGGGCCTTCTGTGAGTCCTGTGGACCAAACCCTGGTCCTCTAGAAGAGTAATCTGTACTCTTAACCCCTGAGCCATTTTTTTCCAGCCCCTAATTTTTTGCCCTGGAACTTGCTGTGAAGACCAGGTTGGCCTCAGACTTGTAGTGATTTTCCTATGTCTACCTCTCAAGTGCTAGAACTATAGACACATACCAGCACTCCTAGCTTAGGGTTCTCTCTCTCTTTCTCTCTCTCTCTTCGTGTGTGTGTGTGTGTGTGTGTGTGTGTGTGTGTGTGTGTGTGAGGGTGGGGGGGAGTGTTGAGACAGGGTCTCATGTAGCCTAGACTGGTCTTGAACTTGCTGTGTTACTGAAGCCAGCCTTGAATTCTTAACCCTCCTGCTTCTATCTCCTAAATACTGGATTATAGGTTTGCAGACAGGCCTGACCTTAGGTAATAGTATGTGTGGTATATGCATATATGTACCTTCAGACAAGTGTTGATGTCAAAATGTCTTCCTCTGTCACTCTCCATTTCAACTTTTGAGATAGGGCTGGTGTAGTCGATATCTTCTGCTCCATCCAGCATTTTATATGGGTGCTGGGGATTGAACTCAGGTCCTCATTTCCTCACAGTAAGCACTTTACTCACCAAGCTATCTCTTTAGGCCTTTAATTTAATTTTATTTTTTTAATGTTAATTGTGGTGGGTCAGTCTCAATATCTTGGGGAACATTTGTTCACACATCTTTAGAGAAGGTACTATACCAAAACTCATTTCTATTTTCTAATAAAAAATAATCTGTTTTCAGTAGATTAGAGTTTGATTCTTAGCACTGCAACAACAGAAATAAAAAGACCTCCCAAATAAAAACAAAAACAAAACCACTTTACTTTGCTGAGCCATGGCTCAGTAGCAGTAGAATGCTTGCCTGGCATGCCTGACGTCATGAATTACATCTGCCAGAACTAAAAAGCAAACAACCATCCCCCTTCTGCTTCTCTGTCTTCATATCTCAGTATATATGGATTGATTGATTGATGCCTGTGACAGCATGCACGTGGAGGTCAGGATAACTCTCAGGAGTTACTTCTCTGTTTCACCATGTAGGTTCCATGTTTTGAACCAATGAGTAGATCTTCAAGTTGACTGCTGGTTCTTTTTGAAATAATTGCAGTAGTCTTTGGTGGTTTTCATTGCTTTCTACATGATAGAATGTTTCAAATTCATCTTGAACATTTCCTACCATTTCCCTAAAAGTCTCTGGATTTTGGAGAACATGCTTCTGTGTTTTGTCAGTAAGACAGCTGAAGGCCAGTTAAATTCATTGTTTTAATCAAGATCATACAGGTTTGGTGTCATGTCGTTCCTTGTAAGCCTGGACCTCTGCCTCTTAGCTCTAGGCGGTTACCATTTTCCTTTCATTCTTGTACCTTTTTCTTTTCTTTCTTTCTTTCTTTTTTTTTTTTGAGATACTGTTGTGTGTGTGTGTGTGTGTGTGTGTCCCCATCTGTCCATCCATGGCTGTCCTGGAACTCACTGTAGACCAGACCGGCCTCAAACTCACAGAGATCTGAGATCCTTCGGCCTCTGCCTCCTGAGTACTGGGACTAAAGGTGTGTATCACCACTGCCTGGCTTGTACCTACTTTATAGAACAAATGATGTTACTACATTTTACCTTCTACTCTAGCCATCAGGGCAAGACAGATATTGTAGGTCATCATTTGTTGTAGGTACCATCAAACTTACTAATTCTGGCTAATTGGGAGAGAACTTAGAGTGCTGTATGTTTCTTTTCCTCCCTCCTTTTGGTACAGCCGTTAGGAGTAGGTACAGTAAGTAAAACTAGGCTAATAGTGTTATAGGTTATTTTGTTAGGTACAAAGTCTTGTTTTTGGTTTAATGAATAACTGAGAATGTTATACATTTCATTTATGTAAATTAGACCCTGCAGTGCTTAAAAACATAGACTTTTTCTTTTTAGAGTGCAGAGGAAAACTTTAGTTCAGATTGAAGTTTGTCTCATTTCAGATGTGTATAGTTTATACTAATAAACTGTTTCCTGTAAAATTCAGAGGAGTTTAGGAAGATATGTGAGAAAGTAGAGGAAACATCTGAAAATCAGACACCTGGTGATTTAGTCAACCAGAATTGCACCTAAAAGTAAACTGAGGCCTTAGCTGAGTAGCAGGAAGTTGGAGAAAACTCCTTTCCTAGTGTGTGCAACAGCATTGCTCTTGGGCCTCACTTAGACAGTCATGGACTGTGATGCTGTGGCCCAGAGTAAAAGCACTTGCCCACTCTGGACCTATATTTATTTATTTAAAAATTGCATTTTATGTTTATGAATACTTCGTGTGTGTGTGTGTGTGTGTGTGTGTGTGTGTGTGTGTGTGTGTGTGTACACTGGTTGTGCCTGGTGCCCATGAAGTCCAGAAATTTGTTGGATTTCCTGGAACTGGAGTTATGAGCCACCATGTGGGGCTGGAAATCAAACTCAAGCCCCCTCGGAGAACAGCTGTAGTCAAACGTTTCTGTTCTGCCAGAAACTCTTAAATACCCTGCAGCCACTTCCCAAGAAATTGATTAGGTTGCTTACTACTTACAAATGCTCAGCCAGTATCTCAAGCTTATTACTAACCAGCTCTTACAGTTAAATTATCCCATA
Source organism: Sigmodon hispidus (assembly GCA_004025045.1). Classification (NCBI taxonomy): domain Eukaryota; kingdom Metazoa; phylum Chordata; class Mammalia; order Rodentia; family Cricetidae; genus Sigmodon; species Sigmodon hispidus. The sequence goes on along the minus strand of PVIH01010199.1, from coordinate 70,460 downwards.
ATTCTTACCTCTGTTTAACCACATGTCTTGGTACCTTTTCTCAGTCCAGCATTCTCATCTTGCTTCTCTGCATTTGCTGGCGACTGCTGCTCTGCATTTCCCCTTCCCAGAATTCTCCTAGTCTCGCTCTTGTGCTCAATTTCTTCCTGCCCGTCTATGGGCCAATCAACTTTTTATTAGCAAATGAGAGTAATACATATTCGTAGTGTAGAAAAGGATTGTTCCACAGCATGCTTTTGGGTTATTTATTTATTTTATTTTTTTGTTTTGAGACAATGTTTTTTTGTCTAACCCTGTCTGGCCTGGAAGTCCCTTTATAGATCTGTCTGCCTCTGCCTCCAGAGCACTGGGAATAAAGGCATGTTCTATCACAGCCCAACACAAGTTGTTGTTTTTTTTAAAGCCTGTGTACATTGTAAAGGTGTGGTACATTCAGCTGTCAGAGGCAGGCAGATTTCTGAGTTCTAGGCCAACCTGGTCTACATAGAGAGACCCTGACTCTAACAAACAAAACAAAAACAAGCAAACAAAAAAACCAACAGGACTGGAGAGATGGGTCGGCAGTTAAGAGCAGTGGCTGCTCTTCCGGAGGACAGGGATTCAGTTCCCAGCACCCACATGGAGGCTCCTCACTGTTTGTAATTCCAGTTCTAGCGGTTCCTACTCTTGGCTTTTGGGACACACTTGAAGCCCAGACAGACATACAGGTAAACACTCATATACATAAAGTAAAAAAATAAGCAAAGGTTTCATGTTAGCCTAGCCATGAACTCCTAAAACATATTTATTAAACTAATGGATTGGCCTCTGCTTTTCAGGTGCCAGATAATGGGTGTGCAACACCATATCCGGCAGCGTTTGGTTTTGTAAACACTATCCTGTTGAGTTACCAAGAAAGGGTTAAATTATATTTACTGTTCTTTGTTTAAGAGGCAGTGGAGCTCAGTCTGTGGAGTGCACCAGGTTTTGTAAGCACCACATAAACTGGGTGTGGTAGTGCATGTCCTTATACTACCCCTGAATGTCTCAACAAACAAACAAAAAATGGGCATATGCAACATAATATTCACTAAAAATGACTCTAGAAAGTGTATTGTCTAAAGAGTTACTCTTTCTTTTTCTTTTTTATTATGTATAAAGTCTCATTTTTTATCCATGTATCCCCTTGTTCAAACTCCTTTCCTCCTCCTGCCCCTCCCAGTCACTCTCTCTATCTGACAGTTTTTCTTCTGGGTGGTCTGTCTGTCCTTCTCTAAAAACCGTTAATACTTGCACTAAGTGCCAGTAAACTTCTGAGTTTTCTGTTTTATTTACTCTTTAATCTGTCTCACAAATCTCACAAGATACTGTTATTATTTTCCATTTTACAGATGGGAAAGGTGATTCACAAAGAGGTTAAAACCTGCCCAAGAGCAGTTGGTGATGCACACCTGCTGTCCTATCAGAGAGAGCATGAGACAGGAGGATCCCTGCAAGTTCAAGGCCCACCTAGTGAGAGAAAAGGGCATTTGTTCAGCCTATTACCAAATGGTTGAAAGCAATAAAATTTTGTGTGTGTGTGTGTTTATCTCTGTGTGTAGAGAAAGCAAGTGTGACTTAGTATTAATTAGTGAACCTAGGGAATGATGCTTGGGAGTTTGTTTTTTAATACTGTTTGGAACTTTTCTCCAAATTTGGAATTATGTTAAAATGAAAAGTAAGCCAAACTGGGAGTTACCCAAATCTGTTACCCCATTACTTAGAAGGCTGGGAGAGACGGGGCCAGGAGTACAAGGTTTCATATCCACAGCAAGACTGAAGCCGGCCCTGGCTGTGTGAGACCCGATTTTCTTTTCTTTCTTTCTTTCTTTTTTTTTTTTTTTCAATTTATTTAGCTTTATTTATGTGCATTGGTATGAAGGTGTCAGATCTCTGGAACAGGCGTTACAGACAGTTGTGAGCTGCCATATGGGTACTGGGAATTGAACCCTGGTCCTCTGGGAGAACAGCCAGTGTTCCTAACCCCTGAGCCATCTCTCCAGCCTCCAAGACCCTGTTTTCAAAAACAGAGTAAGCACAAGAAAGTAAAAAAAAAAGAATATTAAGACCAAATAAAAACTTTCCTTATGTCACACAGCTATAATTTGAATCCAGACCATTTGTTTTCAGAATCCATGTTGAATGAAAAAAAGAAATAGAAAGGAAAGGACATGGCTGCTCCGAGGTATGGTGGAGGAGAAAGTTTAATGTAGATAAAAGGGAGAGCATAGCCAGAGGCAGGAACATCTGGGAGAGTCCAGAGTGGACATGACCAGACTGAGCTGGGCTGTGTTGGGAGAGGGGGAGGGAGAGGGGAGAGAGGAGAACCAGGTGAAGCATCCATGAAGTCAGAGGTCCAAAAAGGGTGGGTAACCAAAATGGTTGGGTATATTGTGAAGACCTTCTAGGGGAAGGGCAGGAGAGTTCAGGTTAGAGGGCGGTTGTATGCCAGCTATACTCTGTAACAGTTGGGAGCTGAGGGATGCTGGAAAACCTGGTGGCCAGGTCCAGTTTGATATGTTAAATAGCCACCCAGCCATTTGTCTTTGTTTTTTTCAAAAGGATTTTTCTGCATAGCTCTGGCTGTCCTGAAAATCACTCTGTAGACCAGGCTAGCCTTGAACTCACAGAGACCCATCAGCTTGCCTCTGCTTCCCAAGTGCTAAAGGCATGTGTGCTGCTGCTGTCCAGCAAAACAAGTCTTTTAAAAAGAAAGCGAGAAAGAATACTATTAGTAATCCTACTGGAACCATTGATGTGAACCAAGATGAACGGATAGTCTAAAAGGATACCTGTTGGCAAAGTTCAGCTTTAATGTATTTGGCAAGACATGATAATTTTTAATTATAATTGAATTTTGTTTGCCATAAATTCTTGCTAACACGGTACAGATGCTTTTGTTTTTCTCTTGCCACTAGAAGTGAGGTCTTTACCTGAAACATTTCATATTTTCTTTTCTCGATTTTGTTAATTCGTTTGCTGCCTGCCAGACCACTTGGGAAATACTCTTTGTCAAACTCTATTTCCTCAAAGTCTGAAAAATACCAGCAGGAATTTTTGTAACACTTGTCCTGTTTTTTTTTTAAATATTGGCATTTAAAATCATAAATCCCAAAACATCTTTATTAACATGATTTCTACAAGGAATGGAACTGGGAAAGTCATCTGTATTACTAGATTGTTAGAGAATTGGTACTGTTGCTACTTCTCATAGATATTTGGAAATGGCCTTGTTGTGTGGTCCTGAGGCTGTGTTAATGTTTGTTAAAAAGGATTATACCAGTCTGGAATCCAGGTATGTGTGCTGTCTCATTGATCTGTCAACCTAGTGTTGTGTCCATTATCATTCTTCTAATCATAGTTGTTTGTAATAGTACTCTGCTAAAGTTGAATTCAATAAGATGTTGACCCTCACTAAATAAGCTTTCAAAATTACTCTAGTACAAAGTACACTGAATTAAAAAATATTATTTTAGGTATATGAGTATTTTCTTGCATGTATGTATGTGCATCTGGTACTGGAGGAGGTACGAAAGGATTCCTTCAATCTGGAGTTATAGATGTCATGTGGGTGCTGGGAACTGAACCCAGGTCCTCTGGGAGAGAAGCTAGTGCCCTTGACTGCTGAGTTAAGCAACTCCTGATAATTGTTATCTTAGGGTAAAAAGAGATTTGGAAGAGGCATGCAGGAATAGAAGCACTGCTTACTATATATCATGGTTCTTCCCCCTCCCCCCAGTGGAGACTTAACTGTCACTTTGAACTCTTCCTTAGCCTAGAAACAGGAGTTGCTTAATTTATCAGAGCATTTGTTTTCTTTTTAAGTTTTATTTATTTATTATGTATGCAGTATCCAGAAGAGGGTACTAGATCTCATTATAGATGGTTGTGAGCTACTATGTGGTTGCTGGGAATTGAACTCAGGACCTCTGGAAGAACAGTCAGTGCTCTTAACCCCTGAGCCATCTCTCTAGCCCTACATCATGGTTCTTTATACCACTTGTATGTATTTATTCATTTTTTAAGATTTATTTTTAATTATGTACTTGTGTGGGGGAACATACACATGATTCAGCTGCCTATGTAGGTCAGAGTCATTGGATCCCTTTGGAGCTGGAGTTATAGGTGGTTGTGAACTATCTAATATGGGTGGTAGGAACCCAGCTTGAGTCCTCTGTAAGAGCAGTGTGCCTTTTAATGCTCAATCACCTGGAGTAAGAGGTTTCTGGCCTGTCCAACTGGTGGTTTAGACCTACCTGCAGACCTGCAGTCGCAGACCACCTAGCCCCACAACCCGGACCCTCTCTTAGCCCCAAATAATCACACAAAGGCTTATATTAATTTCATTCTGTTTGGCCTATGGCTCTGGCATATTGCTAGCTAACTCTTACATCTTCATTCAACTCATTTCCGTTAATCTGTCTGCCACATGGCCCATGGCTTACCTATTTCTTTACCTGTTGCTTCTTGAGCCACTGGATCACGTCTGCTTTGACTCCACCCTCCTTCCCTCTCCATGCTCCAATTTCCCTGTCTACTTCTAAGATGCCTGCTACAAGCCAAAATAGTTCATTTTATTTTAAACTTTATTTATTTATTTTATTTGCCTTGATGTTTGCCTGCAACTGGGAACTGGAACTACAGACAGTTGTTAGCTGCCACGTGGGTGCTGGGAATTGAACCCTGGTCCTCTGGAAGAACAGTCAATGCTCTTAACCGCTGAGCCATCTCTCCAGCCCCAAGTCTCTTTATTAAAGAATGATATTCAAAGCATACAAAAAGACATCCCACATCAGTCACCTTTCCAGCCCCTCTATTAAAAAGTTATATATGCATGTGTGTATATGTATATTTGTGTGTGTACATATATATTACACACTTATTACACTCTTTATCTGGCAGGGGAGATAAGCATGATCAAGAAATTGAAGTTGATTTCTCTAGGGCAAAGCACAAACACAGAGGACAGCTCGGGGGAGTCATTTCTCTTCTTCCACTATGGGCTGAGCTCACCTCATCAGGGTCGACAGTTAGTGCGCTGTATTCACTGCAGCATCTCACTACCCTCTGCTGCTTTATTTGTTTGAGACAGAGTTTCACTGTATAGCTCTAGTTGGACTGGAATTTTGTAGACCAGGCTGCCTCAAACTCTTCTGAGTGCTGGAATTACAAGTGTATGCCATCAGGCCCATGTTTTATTTATTTGTTTGTTTATTTTATTTTGTTTTTTTTTTAAAGACAGGGTCTCTCTGTGTTGCCCTGACTGTCCTGGAACTCACTTCATAGACCAGGCTGGTCTAGAACTCAGCTCCTCCTGCCTCGGCCTCCCAAGTGCTAGGATTAAAGGTGTGTGCCACCATGCTGGTTTCTGGCCCCTTTAAAAGGTTTATATCAATAAATAGTTCCAAATTACTAAAAAGAGCTAGAACTTGCTGGGCAGTATTGGTGAATGAATGCCTTTAATCCTAGTACTCAGAGGCAGAGCCAGGCAGATCTCTTTGAGTTTGAGGCTAGCCTGGCCTTCATATAGAGTGAATTCTAGGACAGCTAAGAACAGCCAGGCTGCACAGACAAACCCTGTCTCACCCCTGCACCCCTCACCAAAAGAAAATCCAGAAAGAGCTGTGACATTTGACAATAGTTAATACTTTTTCTCATTCTGATTTCATACATAAGTAAGTTTTTCAGAGTATAAATCTGATGCCTAGGACTGGTGATGTAGTTAGTTGAGTTGGTAGAGTACTCGCCTAGTTTACATAAAAACCTAGATTTGATTCCTAGCAATGCATTAAAAACACTGGCTGTAATTCCAGTCCTTGGGGAGGTGGAGGAAGGAGGATGGGGAATTCAGATCATCCTCCACTTTGCTGAGAGTTTGAGACCAGCCTGGTACAGAGAGGACATAAGAAACAAACAAAAACCCTAAAAAGAAAAAAAAAAAAAAAACCCAACAATAACATAAAAACACCTAAAAGTTACTACTCAGAGCAATGTAATGTAACTGTTACAGGAAGAGGACTGTCCGTGGCAGAAGCTGGCTTCCTACCATGTGTGGAGCACTTCTGCCCTCTTACGTGGCCGTTTCCTGTTCTGTAGATTCTGTCAGTCAATTAGAAGTGCCTCTCCCTCAGTCTTTTCACCCCTTCATGTAGTACATTCTCCACACTGCTGCCAAAGAGAGCTTTCTAAATGCAAATCTGATCATGTCACCCTCTGCCCTCAATTTTCAATAGCTCCCAGTAGCCTTCAGCATACTCTGAATGTTACAGCCTCGCTTGTAAGGCCCTCATGTCTCCATCTCTGTCTGTGTTATTAGGCTCATCACTCATTACTTCCTGTACTTGAGCCCCACCAAGCTGTTTGCTGTTTCTGGAACATTGCTTCTGCACTCCACTCGATGCCCTGTCCACTTACAGCTTTCATAGTTAAACTTACTTCCTGCTAAGGATACCTTCCCTCCTCCCATGATCTCAGAGCTCTAAAGGCTGAGGTGGAAGGTTCAGGAAATTGAGGTTTATTCTGGATTTAGTGAAGCACATCTTTAATCTCAGCACTTGAGGCAGAAGCAGGCAGATCTCTATGAGTTTGAGACCAGCCTGGACTACAGAGTGAGTTCTAGGACAGCCAGAGCTAGATAATTGTCCCTGTCTCAAAAAAAACCCAGATAAACAGGAGAGGGGAGAACATGATTTCGAAACTTGAATGTGTCTAATCCTAGTGTTCAAAGGCAGAGCCAGGTAGATCTCTGGTCTGCATAGTGAGTCCAGGCCAATTGGATGCACAGTGAGCCTTGTATGCTGGAAGCTCCTGGGTTTGATCCCCTGCACCATAGATGAGCCCTGTTATCTGTGGAAGTACAAAGATAAGAGTTCAAGGCCATCGTTGGCTATATAGGAAGTCCTAAGTCAGCTCTGGGTTATTGGAGATCCTTTCCCAACAGCATAAATCCCAACCAAAACCTAAAACGCATACTGGGTGTGGCAGCACAAGCCTTTGATCTCAGAACTCAGGAGGCAGAGGCAGAGGCAGGCAGATCTCTGTGAGTTTGAAGCCATTGCCAGAGCTACAAAGTGAGACTCTGTCTGGGTGAGAGGGGAGGGGATGGGAGAGAGGGAGGGAGGGAGGGAGAGAGAGAGAGAGAGAGAGACTCAACAAAACCTAAAACAAGCTATACTTTGGGTTATGAAGATTGGTTCTCTTTTCTCATAGTGTTACATAAACAGATTTCAGGTATGATCCACATTCCTATCTTGGTGGGACTTCATTCATTTGCTCCACAATTCCTGCAGTCTCTTACTTCCTAATATGGTCGCAAGTATTGAGACTGAGATGTGAAGTATTGACAGCCTCAAAGAACCTCTCAGATTATCAAGACTGCAAGTAAGAAAGTCAGTGATTGTGACCCAATGAGATGGTCTGGTTAGGACAAGGATAGTGAAATTGAGAGAACTAAGGTAGACCTAAGCCTGGTGCTGCAAGCCTGTAATTGTACTTAACTCAGAAAGCTGAGGTCATAAGATCAATAGATGGAATTCAAACTAGTCTGGGCAACTAGCAAGACCTTATCTTAAAAGAGAAAAATGGCTGAGAGTGTAGCACAGGGGTAGACATACTTGCTGTGTGCTCACAAGACCCTAGGTTTAAACTCCAGTTCTAAGAAAAAGAGAAAACCAGCAGGTCATGACGGGAGAGGACATCAGGGTCCTTGGCTTGTGGACATGCTCCACTTGTGCTCAACCTCAGAAGACCTTAGAAGTTAGTAGGGATTGTGTGGGAGGTGGTCAGACTTGAGCACAAGTATGAAGAATGTGTGCAGTGGATGGACAGACAGCAGGAAGGTCTGTGTGAGGCAGGAACAAGACACGAGGCTTGGGCCGTGAGTGATCTTTTTTACTTTCCCAGATAAAGCCGCTATTATTAGTAGTAAGTTCATTCTCTCTGTGTTAGATGACAACAGGGTCTCACTGTATAGCCCAGGCTGCCTAGAACTTGCCGAGTAGATGAGGCTAGCCTTGCACTTGCAGTGACCCTTCAGCCTGTGCCTTACAATTGCTGGAATAAAAGGCATGAGCCATTTCAGCTAGTCTGCTATTGTCTCTTTAGTAACTGAGTTTTATGATGTTTTCCTCCTTTGATTTGTTCATTTTATAGTTCATATATTTGGAGCTCTCTTATTCTTTAGGCGATTCTCTCTGAGGACTGTCAAATCCTACATGCAGGCATTGTAGAATGTATGATACATAGCTTTTAGGGCTGCTTGGAAAGACTTAAATGACCTTCAGAGGCTAATGTCAAGCTCCCACGTCAGTGTCCCGGCAACTCTTGCATGCATGGAGACTGAAAAAGGGACCTTAATTATGGAGGAGGGGAATTGTAACCTTGCTTGAATGGGTAGTTGAAAGTCCTGGGTCCGCCCCTTAGCCTCAGAAAAGGACTTTCTGAACATTTTCTGCCAAGAGGTCATAGGGAGAGCCCACATAAATACCACCCTCCCTTAGGGTGTGTGAGCCAGTCTTATTTTACTTCTACAGGTGCAGAATAGGTTCACCAAATAGTGTTCTGATCTCCATTGAACAGAACTTGGCATCTTATTGTCCTGCACAGAATCAGTCCCTTTAAAGTATGGAACATGGCAATTTTAGGTCAGTAAGCATTTAAAGACACCTTTTTAACTTTCAAGAGCTGCCTAATAAGATATATTTTGGACAGAAATACCAGTGTTATCAAGATGAAACTTGAGTCATTGAAATTTTCAATAGGACTTAGTTTTAGCTGCTGATGCACCTTTTATCTGTGAAATTACTTTTTGTAGTCTTTTAATAATGCTGTCCTCTGGAGCACTGTGTTCATCATCAGATATCAAGACCCCATTTCACCCAACTTTTGGTAACTGTTAAGAATCTATTACAGGGGCCTGGGAGATGGCTCAGCAGTTAAGAGCACTGGCTACTCTTCCAGAATTCTGAGTTCAATTCCCAGCAGCTACATGGTGACTCACAACCATCTGTAGTGGGATCTGATACCCTCTTCTGGCATAAAGTCAATAGAGTACTCATATACATAAAAAAAAGTCTATTATAGTAATTGAACTGAGTTCATATGTGGAGGTCAGAGGACAGTTTGCAAGAGTCAGTTTTGGGGGCTGGAGAGATGGCTCATTAGTTAACAGCACTTAGTGTCCTTTTGGAGGACCTGGATTCAATTTCTAGCACCCACATAGTGACTCACAGTGTCTGTACTTACTGTTCCAGCAGTTCTGATGCCCATCTCTGGCTTCTGCAAGCACCAGGCACATACATGGTACAGACATACCTGAAGGTAATACCCTTATATAGAAAAGAGAGAGAGACAGAGAGAGAGGGGGAGGGAATTGGTTATCTTCTCCCACCATATTGGGGGGGGGAGGTAGATTATCAGGTTTGGTGGCAAGCCATTTGACCTACTAATCCATCTCTCTAGCCTTCAAGCTTTTTAAAATAGGGTCTCATATAGCTCAGGCTTGCCTGAAACTCCTGTCATCCCCCCTCAGCTTCCTGAGTGCGTGGGTTATAGATGTGAGCCACAACATTTGACATAAGAGCAAACTTGTTAATATTTTTTCCTCTGTTCTAATTGATGTTTTTTGAAAGTATCAGAGCTCACTTTCAAAGTAGTTCGTAGAGACTTAGCTGTACAATTTATTTACTGTTGCTTAACAGAAAGGAGTAAAGACTGAAGAACCACCAGGCTGCTCAGCTCAGAGAACTGTGATCATTGCAAACCAGCAGAGCTGGAGCCCAGAGGATAAGAAGAGTACCTAGTACCTAGAGGTGGTCCCAGAAAGCCCATCGGAGAACACAGAGTAGAAGTTAGGACACAGAAAATGTAGAGTACTGTGCTGTTACGTTCTTTTTTTTTTTCTTTTAAAACTTTATTTATTTATTTGCCTTGGTGTTTGCCTGGAACTGGAACTTCAGACAGTTGTTAGCTGCCATGTGGGTGCTGGAAATCGAACCCAGGTCCTCTGGAAGAGCAGACGGTGCTCTTAACCGCTGAGCCATCTCTCCAGCCCCAGCTGTTACGTTCTTATAACAGATTTTCTATTGGATTGTCTTTCCAAGTAAAACTTTGTGATGATTGGAATGCTGCACAATTTATCTTTTAGCTTTTGTTCCGCCTAAGCATTGAAATTTTACACAGACCTTTTAACCTAATTCATGGCAGATAGGAAATACCAGTTAAGTTTGGGCAGGTAGGATATAATTAGGCCTGTCTGGGGAAGTGAGCTACTCTTGGCAAAAATGTTTGTATGTAAAACTGCAACAAAACCCAGTCAAGTACAGCTTTACACACATACATGTGCATTTTAAAAGAGAGACATCATTTTATATCTTTCCAAAGTCAAAGGTTAATTTAAAATATTAATGCTGAAAAGATTAATATAAGATATTAAATCTACTAGGCAAGAATACATGAACATACTGTGATCACTTCCTTTTTACAATTAAAGTAATTGGATTATATTTAATGAGCTATTTACATTTAGTAATTTGAAAAGACATCTTTTCAGTATGCCCTATAAGAGATCAGGGAAAACTCATTTCTGGTATTAGTGTCTTGACTTGGGCTAAAACAACTATGTTTTTAGAAAAGTTATAAGAGTACATCTGGGGGCTGGAGAGATGGCTCAGCGGTTAAGAGCACCCTCTGTTCTTCCAGAGGACCCGGGTTCGATTCCCAGCACCCACATGGCACCTCACAACTGTCTGTAGTTCCAGTTCCAGGCAAACACCAAGGCAAATAAATAAATAATAAAATAAATAAAGTTAAAAAAAAAAAAAAAAAAAGAGTACATCTGTGTAAGGGTGTCAGATCTTGGAATTACAGACAGTTGTGAGCTGCCATGTGGGTGCTGGGAATCGAACTTGGGTCCTCTGGAAGAACAGTCAGTGCTCTCAACTGCTGAGCCATCTCTCTAGCCCTTTTTTTTTAAAAAAAAAAACTTTATTTATTTATTATTTATTTGCCTTGGTGTTTGCC
>PVIH01010199.1:24760-59323 GCA_004025045.1 Sigmodon hispidus | reverse complement strand
CAGACAGTTGTTAGCTGCCATGTGGGTGCTGGGAATCGAACCCGGGTCCTCTGGCAGAGCAGACGGTGCTCTTAACCGCTGAGCCATCTCTCCAGCCCCCCTTATTTTTTTTTTTTTTTAAGGGATGAGAAATTAGATGTTTTTTAGAAGAAGCCCCTGAAGTCTTCTAAAAAAAGAAGATCTTTTTTAGAAAAGATGTAACAAGTTGAGCAGTGACCAGAGACAGAAACTTAAAGTGACTCTCTGGGACCCGTAGATAAAAGTAACCAATGGGAGTCTCAGGCCCCGAGTGCCTAGCTGTCTGAAACAGGGAGTATCTATTGTTTATTTAGTTTTGAAAAGCAGTACATCTGAACGTGTCATTTGAGGCTGCCACTTTAAATGAGCCAGTGTTTATGTTGTGTGAAACCCCTGAGCAGCTGGCTACAATTGGGTACAGAGAGGGAAGAAGCAGTGTGTTCTTCTCATTAACACCACTTTCGTTCTGGGATAAATATGTTAGGAAGCTTTCCTGTGCTAGCATGCAGTTTGATTTTTAAGGGAGAAGATACTAGTCTGGGACTTGGGACACTTATATTCTGTAATGAAAAATGAGCATATTTGTCTAGTTGTTGAATAATTTTGTGAGGAGTGTGTTCAAGGAAGGGTCTGAACTTTGAGCACAGATGGACCTGGGTTTCTTTTCATTTTCCATTTTTTGGTCTTTCAAGAAAAGGTTTCTCTGTGTAGTCCTGGCTGTCCTGGAATTCTCTCTGTATGTCAGGCTGGCCTCAAACTCAGAGATCTGCCTGCTTCTGCCCCCCAAAAGGTGAGATTAAAGGCGTGGGCCACTACTGCCTGGTAGACCTGGGATGATGATGATGATGATGATACTTCTCCTCTTCCTCCTCCTCCTTATTTTCTCTTTGTTTTGTTTTTAGCCCAGGCTGACTGAAAGCTCCAGATTTTCCTGCCTGCAACTCTCCATACTGGGCTTATGGGATAGAGCATGTAGCTGGCTCTGGATTTGAGATTAAAAACTGTCTGTCTGGACTGGGTATGGTGGCCAGTCCTTTCATCCTAGCACTGGGGGTGGAGGGCAGAGCTGGGCAAATCTGTGAGTTTGAGGCCAGGTGGGGCTACATAGTGAGACCATGTCCAGAACCATAACAACCAAAAAGCCTGTCTATCCTGGGAGGCCTGGACTTGAAGATTGTTGCAAATTTGAAGGCTATTTGAGCTATAATATGAAACTGACCCCAAAGTCTAAATAAGAAAAGAAAAAAAAAAAGATGTATGTAAATACATTTTATAGATACAACAAATTTTTATTGTCCAATCACCATATACTGGATATGTGCTTTCTGTAATCCCAGCAGCTAGGTGGCTAAATCAGGATTGTTATGAGTTCATGGCTAGCCTAGGCTATGAAGCAGAACCCTGTCTCTGAAACAAACAAACAAAAACCCAAAGCAAAAACCCAAGCCTAATAGAATAACCATTACAGAGTGTAAGCATTTGAGAACCTTTCATCTGCTGGGTTTAGTGTGTATACCTGTAACCACAGCACTAAATAAGCAATAAGCTGGAGCTGAAGAGATGGCTCAGAGGTTAAGAGCACTGACTGTTCTTCCAGGGGTGTCCTGGGTTCAAATCCCAGTAACCACATGGTGGCTCACAACCATCTGTAATGAGATCAGGTGCCTGTGGGGGTACATGCAGACAGAACCTTGCATACATAATAAATAAATGAGTTTTTTTTTAAAAAAAAGCGATAAGCTGACGTTGTAGGGTCATGGGCTCCAGATCAGACTGGACTAAATGAATATACTTTGTCTAAAAAATAGAGGAGATATCCCTTTTTTGCCCTCAATTAGCTGTCAGGTTTAGAGGTGTTTGTTTTTCAGTTACAGTACTCAAAATTACAAAGCATAATGATATATATGCACAAATATATCACACTCCTAAATTCTCTTTAACAGTACCTCTTTATGATTAGAGCATTGCAGAACTGGAGTGGAAATCATTCTTGGCTTAAGCAGGAAGCACATAGGTCTGTGAGAATAAGGGAAATAAAGATGAACCCTGATTATTCTGTAAATTCAGATGCATTTTTTGAAACATGGAGCAGAGTGAGAAATAGGAAGCAAACCAAGGTTTTGCCGTACAAAAGAGACAGGGACTGCAGTCTAAGCAAGGGGTTAAGGGTAACTGGGAGCCATGCCCCCAAACTGTTAGACAATCTTGTTTCTTTGTTTTTCAAGACAGGGTTGGCTGTACTAGAATTAGCTCTGTAGACCCGGAAGATCTGGCTGCCCCTGCCTCCTGAGTGCTGGGGTTAAAGGAGGGCACTGCCCAGCTAGGGTTCACTCGAGACTTTGCTGACCACATGTGCTTAGTTTCACCAAAGCAAGTTGGTGAAATAGTGACCAGGAAGCTGTGACCTAAATTGTCCCCAGATATAGAGAAGTTCTATCAGTCAGTGTGCAATCCGCACTGACTTACTAGGGGCATGAAGTGGAGCTCCCAGAAGGACCATATCTTAGTATTAGGGGTAAAAACATCTTGAAAGACTACCTAGTTCTGCCCTAACCAGGTTAAAGATAATCTTCAGAATAAAAACTTAGTTGGCTAGCAGGACAAAGACCAACACTCTGAAAAAGAAGACTGCCACGTTGGGTTCTTAGCATAGAAAACCACAATGTCCAGCATCCAACCAAAGTTATGGAGGGGCTGGAGCTGTGACTCCATGGTTAAGAGCACTGGCTGTTTTTCCAGAGGTTCCACATGTAAGTTTAATGCCTAGACTCTATATGGTGACTCACAGCCACCTGTAACTCCAGTTCCAGAGTATCTTGCACCCTCTTCTGGCCTTCTTGGGCACCAGATGCAAATGTGTGCATGTACACACACACACACACACACACACACACACACACACACACACACACTGCAAGCACTCAAATTAAAAATAAATAGATAGATAAATAAATAAATAAATAAATAAATAAATAAATAAATAAATATGTTTTAAAGAGAAGTTGCGGGGGCTGGAGAGATGGCTCAGAGGTTAAGAGCACTGTCTGCTCTTCCCAGAGGTCCTGAGTTCAATTCCCAGCAACCACATGGTGGCTCATAACCATCTACAGTGATATCTGGCACCTTCTTCTGACCTGCAGGCAGAACACTGTATGCATAATAAATAAATAAAAACAACAAAAGAAGTTGCAATGTATACATTTGTAGAAAATGGGTGAAGCTATAGATTGTCATGTTAAACAAGTCAATTCAGAAAGACATCATTTTTTTCTTATATTTAAAGTGTATGTATGTGTGTGTAGCATAGTTAGTTGGTAGAGAGTTTGCCTATTGTACATGACACCCTGGTTTCAATTCTTAGCCCCAAACATTCTTGGCATTCTTAAGTTCAGTGCCAGCCTGGGTGGGATAAATGAGATAAAAAAATAAAGTTAAGTTAAAAAAAAATGAATGAGATATGAAAATACTAGGAGACCAGGGAATAGGGGAACAGAAAGGATAATGTACATGGTTCATATTTATAAAAATGTCATAATGAAACCCATTCTTTTGTAAAATGGATACATGCTACTTAAAAATTATATAACATTCAAGAAGATTCCATCAGTAACTAGAAGAAGTAAAAAAATCAGTCAGCTAGTAGAAGTAGACTCAGAGTTCTGTGTGGGTGGTGCACACCTTCAGTCCCAGCACTCAAGAGGCAAAGGCAGGCAGATCTCAGAATTTGAGGCCAGCCTGGCCTACAGACTGAGTTCACATGATGGCACAAGACTGTAATCCCAGCTACACAGGAGAATGAGAAAATAGAATGGGAATCTTAAAGCCTATGTAGGTTTCAGCAAATCTAAGGCCATTCTGAGCAACTCAGTAAAGCCTGATTCATAATAAAAAGTAAGCTGAGCAGATGGTACATGCCTTTAAGTCCAACAGTTGGAAGGCAGAGATTGGTGGATCTCTATGAATTTGAGACTAGGTTTGTCTAAATAGGGAGTTCCAGAACAGCCAAGACTACTAAGCAAGGCTCTGTCTCAAAACAAATAAAAATCAACTTATAAAGTAACAAGAAGGCTAGGTATATAATTTAATGGTAGTATCTTGCCTAGTATGCAAATGATTCTAGGTTCAATCCCCAGAACCACCAAGAGGGAAGAAACAAGCAAAAAATGGAGAAATGATAAATTGGCAAACAAGACATCTTTTTTGGTCCCACCACTTGGAAGGTACAGGGAGTACAATCAGGAGTTTAAAGTCATCTTTAGTTATATAGAGAGTTCAAAGCCACCCTGGGTTGCATAAAATCCCATCTTAAAAACTAAACAATTCCAAACTTTTATTTTTATGCTTACGTTGTTTTGCCTGCATGTGTGTCTGTGCACTATGTGCATGTCTGGTGCCCTTGGAGGCTAGAATAGAGTGTTGATTTCCTGTAACTGGAATTTCTGGTGAATATGAAATGCCAGGTGGGTGCTAGGACTCAAAACGAGGGTCCTCTGGAAGTGCAGCCAATGCTTTTAACTGTTGGGCCATCTCTACAGCCCAAATTTCAGTTTTTGGAGAATTTCTAAGTATCATCTGATTATCAGGTGTGGTGGGAATGCTTTTATTAATTCCAGCATTTGGGAGGCAGAGGCAGGTGGATTTCTGTGAATTTGGGGCTAGCCTGGTCTACACAGCAAGTTCTAGGAAATCTAGGGCTGTTAAACAGAGAAACCTTGTCTTGGAAAAAACAAAACAAAACAACAAAAAGAATCTTCTCTATTTTCCATGTGCATGGTGTTTTGCCTTCATGTATGTCTGTGTGAGGGTGTCAGGTTCCCTGCAGCTGGAGCTACAGACAGTTGTGAGCCACCGTGTGGGTGCTGGGAATTGAACCCAGGTCCTCTGGAAGAACAGCCAGTGCTCTTAACCTCTGAGCCATCTCTCCAGCCCCAAATAAAGCATTTTTAAAAAGTTCTTTTTAAAAAAATGTATGTGATTATGTGTGTGTGTGTGTGTCCTAGCCCTTGAAGGCAAAAGAGGGTGTAGATGCCTCTGGAGCTAGATTTTATGGGAGTTTTGATGAAATGCAGTACAAGTCCCCTGAAATAGTGACCTTCCATATTTTTCATAATTAATTCTAGTATGAAATTCAAAGCTGTTGTCTGTATTACCTCAACTTGTTTATTTTTGGTTTTTGAGACAGAGTCTTGCTATGTCATTTAGACTGGCCTTGAATTTAGGACCCTCCTTTCCCAACCTCACAGTGCTGTAATTAAAGGAACACACTACTGTACCCACTCCGTTCTCTCTTTATTTTTATTTAAGGTTTTTACGTTTAATTATTTATTATTGTCTCTGTGTTGGGGCACATGGGTGGAGGTCAGAGGATAACTTTGAGGGCTTGAGTATCTTCTTCTTCATGGAGATCCCAGGGTTCAAACTTACATCATCAGAGTTGGTGGCAAGACTCATTAACTGATGAGCCATATTGTTGGCCTTTCTTAATTAATTAATTATTTTTGTGTCTGTGCATGTGAGTACAGGTACCTGTGGTGATATGTGGTTTTAATAAAATCAGCCTGGAATATCTGAGAACAGAGTCATCCACAGTCAAGTCAAGTCTGAAAGTCAGAGAGTAGTGATCCACACCTTTAATCTCATCACTCAGGAGACAGATCTTTCTGTATTTCTGTGAGTTCAAGGCCTAACAGCCAAACAGTAGTAGCTCACACCTTTAATCCTAACTCTGGGATTATGATACAGAGTTGATCCGGAAATGAAACAGCTGGACAGGGAAGATATTTAAGTCAGGAGGAAGCAGAGATTCAGGCATTCTGTAGAATCGACCAGTCAGGTTGAAGACAGCATTTACCTTGTTCAGCCTGACAAGTTGGCTGGGTGAAAATTGGCTGTGTTCTTTTTCCTCTCTCTGATATTCCAGCTTTCCCCCAATATCTGGCTCTGAGTTTTCATTATATACTAACTAGAATTCGTGCAATAGGTACCCTTACAAACCAGAAAATGTTGTTAGGGCCCTTGGAGCTGGAATTACAGATAGTTGTAAGCTGCTAACCAAACCTAGGTCCTTTGCAAAAAAGTAAGTACTGTTAACCACTGAACCATCCCTTTAGCCACAAAAGTTAACCATTCTTACACTACCACTGTTACTCTTATTTACTATTACTGTTATTTCAGTGACTTATTTTGGGTCATACACTATGATGCCTTTTTTTTTTTTTTTTTTTGGGGAGATATGTTCTCATTGTGTAGTTCTGACTGGCCTAGAATTCTCTGTGTAGAGTTGGCTGGCCAAAAACTCACAGAGATTTCTCTGATGCTACCTCCTGAGTGTGAGGCTCAAAGGTCTGCAGCACCCATCTGGGTATAATATTGTGTGTGTGTGTGTGTGTGTGTGTGTGTGTGTGTGTGTGTTGTGTGTGTGTGTGTAGAGGCCAAAAGACAGTCTCAAGAATGCTGCCCTTCCTCCACTGAGACATGACTTTTCTTTGCTTGGAGCTCACCATTAGGCTAGACTGGCTGGCCAGTTAGCCCGGAGTCCTGTCTCCATCTCCCTATCCTACTGCACTGGGATATCACTGGGATGCAGGCTGCCCTGTCACACCTGTTACACCTGGCTTCCATGTGAGTGCTGGGGACTGAGCGCTGTCCTCAGCCCTGCATCACAAGTTGTATATCTGTATTTTATTTTTCTTCACAATCTTAGAGAATACTAATTTATCAGGTTAGGAAACAGACTAAGAGGTTACACAAACTTGTCATTTTAGCCAAAGCTAAACTCTGGTGGTGGTGGAGTGAGCCCGCTGCATTCACCCCTGCCCCAGGTCTGACTGTGGTGCTGGTGGTGATGGTGGAGTGAGCCCGCTGCATTCACCCCTGCCCCAGGTCTGACTGTGGTGCTGGTGGTGATGGTGGAGTGAACCCGCTGCATTCACCCCTGCCCTGGGTCTGTCTCTTAAGGTTCTCTTAAACTTTGCCCCAGTGCTTATTAGGTTTGGTTACTTCCTAGTAAACTGAGGACGGAAAGCTATTGTACTTCTCCTCTGCTCAAGCTGTTTCCCGTATCATCCCTAGGTTTTGAGTGGTAACTAGACCTTATGAAGGGAAGTGCATGTACAGCTACCCTTTGCTCACTCCTAGTTGCTGGTAGCCTAGCTGTTTGTGACAGGTGAGTGAGTGTGTGACTCTTTTTCAGGAATGATGTCTTGTTGCAGCTGGTGGACTAGAATCATTGGTAGGGACTTGCATGGCAGTTTGCTCCATAATTCTGCTCCCTCTTGCTCAGCTGTAGCTGTGATTGCTAGGTCTCTCCCCTCTCCTGGTGTAGTCACCTCTTGAGACTGCTGCATCTGCTTGCTCCACGATCACACGGTGTGTTTGTGCATTACCCTGAACTGTCAGCAAAGCATTTTGCTGAATTTCCTTTTCTGTTGTTTCGCTGAAACCTTCTTTTCCATGGCCTTTCTCAGTTGTGTAAAGTTAGTCACTTCTTTGGCTGTTCATTTCCAGAGAGAGAGCACTTACTGCAGAGAGAAGCTTGAAACACAAGGTGAGGCAGAGATTAAAATGAGTGTGTAAGATGAGATAGACACAATACCTGATGGGCATTTCAGCTCTGATTATCCCCTTCCCTCTATTTTTACACTCCTCTGCATCTGACCCATCAGTGGGCACCTTAGTGCCTTCTCTGGAGGGAGTCTGGCCCCTGCCGTATTCATTGCTACTTGCATGAGCCAAGGCAGAAATGTTATATTTTAGGACCATCTCTAAAGTGGGGACTTGAGGTGGGATCAGAGTATAACACCAGCTGTGGACTGGAGATGTAACAGTCAATAGAGTGCCTGCTTAATATGCACAACACCCTGGGTTTTTTTTTTTTTTTAAGATCTATTTATTATGTATACAATATACATAATATACAATATACAATGTACCAGATGTCATTATAGATGGTTGTGAGCCACCATGTGGTTGTTGGGGAATTGAACTCAGGACCTCTGGAAGAACAGTCAGTGCTCTCAACCTCTGAGCCATCTCTCCAGCCTCCAAGACCCTGGATTTTATCCCCAGCATCATAAGCCAGACACAGCGGTGGCACACACTTGTAATCCTGGAATTTGGGAAGTGGAGGCAGGAGGATTAGAAGGTTAGGGTCATCCTCAATCCCATCTCCCCAGTGCTGAGTTTACAAGAGCTCTTCTTCCCTCCTAACTTTGTATGTACGGAGGAGGAACTCAGATCCTTATGTTTGCACTCTGTAACTGACAAAGCTGTCTGTCTCCTGACACTCTCATGCATGCATGTAATGTGTTCTGCCCATACTCTCCTCCCCGTACCCTTTCTTATTCCTCCTCACTTGAATGATTGCCTTTCCATTTCTAATTAGTCCTCCTACCATTTTAATGTCTTTTTTTTTTTTTTTAAACTGAAGCATAATGTTGAATTCCTTTAATGCCAGCACTCAGATGGTAGAGGCAGGAGGATCTCTGTGACTTTGAGGACATCCTGGTCTACACAGTGAGCTTCAGGCTAGCCAGGACTATGGAGCGAGAAACGCTGTCTCACAAAAAAGAATTTTTTTAAACATTTATTTACTTTGGCTGGGTGAGTGGATGGAGGCTTGTGCTGCCATAGTACTTGTAAGTGTCTGAGGGTTTAGCCTCCAGCTCGGATAGTACATGTCCAGGTCCAGTTTCAGTTGTTAGGGGTTCAAGATTGCACTGGACAGGTTATTCCTGGAAGGCAGCATTCCATTCCACTTCCTGCTTCCTTTGGAAGCATTCTTTCATTTTTCCTTTTTAAAAAATTTTTTTGGGGTTTTGAGACAGGGTTTTTTGGGTAATAGTTCTGGCTGTCCTGGAACTTCATCTGCATACTATGCTGGCCTTAAACTCACGGAAATTCGCCTGCCTCTACTTCCTGGGTGCTAGCTAGGCTTAAAGGTGTACACCCCACTGACTGGAGCATTCTTTCTTAAATAGTGTCCCCTGATTCTTGATGGAGGTCTTGTGTGATTTAATGTTTAAGTAATAAAAGAAATCTGGTCTCCATGAATGTTACGAAAAAGACTTTTTCATTGATGGGGGAAATTATTCATCATATGTATTTATTTAATTAAAACTGATTTAGTAGTACATAACTTATAAGCATTCAGGGTGTTAGCATTTAGGAATCTGTCCTGGACTACTCTTAGGGTCCTGACAGGTTATACTCTTAGCTGCAGCCACTAAGAGCATCCCCCTGTGCACATCTGCTATGTTGCCTTGTAAAAGGCAGGCCTTGCCCACCTCCCATCTCTCTCTTTCTTTGTTATCGCCCCAGGAGTTGGTCTCTGCCCCCTTCTCTGCCCCCTTTCTCCCCTCCCCTTAATAAACCTCCCATGTTGGCCCTGTTAAAAACAACGTGGGAGAGGCACGTAATGTCTGTGAGTTCAGGCCAGTCTGGTCTCCACAGTAGGTTCTAGGCCAGCCAAGACTACAAAGTGATACCCTGTATCAAAACACAAAACAAACAAAAAGGTGCTAATTTAGGTGATAGATAGCTTTAAGTATTTCAGACCATACTATTTGACAATATGAATATTACTGGAAATTAACATTAGGTTAGGAAAGAAAATAAAGTGAACTTTGTAACTGAAAATTATTTTGGTACTCAAAAGGAATTGGGCCAAAATGGGGATATGAGAAATGTTCTAGGATTCAACTTTTTTGCAATTAAATGAAAAATAAAAGAAATGAGAGAAAGAAATGCCCCCCCCCAAGCTGAGAATGTAAGTCTCCATTTATTTCATATAGGGTCTCCTGAACATTTGTTGTTGTTTGTTTGAGACAAGGTAGCTTTGGAACCCGTCCTGGAACTTGCTCTATAGACCAGGCTCACCACCTGTCTCTGCCTCCTGAGTGTTGGGATTGAAGGCATACACCACCACTGCCTGGCCAATTTTAGTTTTAAGAGCAAAGCTGTGTAAAATAAAGGTAAATATAAAGATAGAATCACCCTCAAAGATTAATAGAAAGTTTAGAATTACCAAAGATGGTCTTTGATGGATTGCAGTTTGCTTAGTTGTATGATACTGAAATTTAGAAGTTGTTTTTTAGGTGGTGTCTCAGAGCCAAGTTAAGACACAAAGCTTCTTTACATTGACCTAATGTAGGCCAGAGGGCATTCTTCATCAGGTTGAGAATTTCTTAGTTTTAGATCAGAAGCTCTCTTGCTTGGTTCTCATAGTCAGGTTTTCTCTGTCCACTGCAGGACCTTTTTGTCCTGCCATCTCTGTTTTAGTGACCTAACCTGATTTGTCACTAAGGCCTTGTGTTTGGAAAGAGTGGTTATATTTGTCAGTTCAGCTCCACCCTGTGTTTCAACAGGAAGTGGGTGTGGGCTTCAGCCTTTGAGGAAGCTTTCTTCCTCCATGCGTGTTAGTGGGGACTGCTGTATTCAACAGTTGTGTTTTTAAGATATTTTGTGAGTGAGGTTGTGTGTGTGTGTGTGCGCGCGCGCGCGCGTGTGTGTGTGTGTGTGTGTGTGTGTGTGTGCGCGCGCGCGTGTGCGTGCGCGCGCAGTTACAGGCAGTTGTGAATCACCTCCTGTGGATGCTGGGGATCAAACTTCAAACTTGAATCTTTTGGAAGAGCAGTAAATGCCCTTAATCACTAAGCCATCTCTCCAGCTCACTGTCATATCTTAGATGTTTTATTGTACCAGCCTGGGCTATGGTAAGACTGTTGTCAACCAGCTTAAAGTGAGATAATTATTTGAGTTTTTCAGTGAACATTGGTTTTTGGAGGAGAAGGTGTTGAGGTGGGTATTGAGACAAGGTCTTAGGTAGCCAAGGATGGTCTTGAATTCTTGCCTCCACCTTCTGAGTGCTGAGAGTACAGGCCTGTGCCCATACTCAGCTAATAAAACATATTGAATCTGATTGAACAGATTTAAACAATTCAAGCAAGGAAATTTGCCTTTTGCAAGAGGAAGCTACAAAGTAAACTTGTGTTTGCCCCTTTGAAAGCACTGTTAGCTGTGGACAGTGGGAAAAGTTGAAGTGAAAGCAGAAGTCCTGATTGCCCGACACGGCATCCCCACATGTTCTTGTCTCCTGTACTGCTGATCAGCACTGAGGACTATTTCAAAGAGGAACTGCCTTGAGAAGCGTTTTCCTTGTGATGGTTATGATTGTGGCTCTGTAGGTGTTGTCAGTGACCTTGGCTCTCAAATGAGCACTGCTTGTTACTTTATCATAACAGCTCAAAATGACTATCACTGCTATTAGGTTACCTGTATATCTTTTGTCCTGGTAATTAGCAGGACTTTTGAGTATGGAATGCAGACTATTGCTTCTTCCTCCTCTTACACAGAACATTATTCTACCCCTAACCTCTATATCTCCCTACAACTGCCCAATGATGTTGATAACAGAACTGTGGAAGTTCAGAAGGCAGAGCTGGACTTTCTCCTGACCAAATGTGATATGTAAATCTTCCATGGTACTCTCTAGTGTGCACAGAGGGAGATCTGGAAGACCCTTTCACCCAGCTTTACTTTCAAAATATAAATCTCATCATGGTGTCAATGTCCAGACTGTTTGGTACACTTGTCAGTCCAGGCTAGGAGGGGGCGGATATGTGAGGTTTTTTTTATTTGTATGAACTTATTCCACTAGGCTGAAACTGCTAGGGATAAATGAGAAAAGCTTGTAGATCTTGTCTTGAATATCTGAAACTGGTCCAGAGCTATCTTCTTCTTTTGGACTTCTCTGGGTATTATATTATTCTCTCAGATTGGGTCTGAGACCCTCCTAGAGTATAAGTAACCCCAGTATTCTCTCAGAAATATTCTTTGGGCCAGTTGTATATCTCGTAGGTCCTAGAACTGCCAAAATCTTGACTTGTCTTACCTTGTGTGTAGAACACAAGTGGCTGTTGGCCAGGTCATAACAGCTTAGAAGCAAAATCCAGAAACTTTAGAAGACAGAGACCTGTGGGAGCATACCTGGGTGAGACCTACAGAATTACAGCTTCCTTTTTGGTGGTGGGGATTAACCCTGGGTCCTTAGGTACACACTAGGCAAATGCTTTAACCTTTTTTTTTTAAACCACCAAGCTATATCCCCAGCTCATATCCTTAGAACTGTTTTGGAATGTCTAGCGGGGAGGGGAGGGCAGCTCTAACAGTCCTAGTGCTCCTGTGGGGTAGGAGGGGCGTCCAGCTTTGAGGGACAGGCATGAGGCTGGGAAGAAGTAAGGGGACACCTGCTTAGCCAGTCTGTGAGCCAGTTCACCCTGGCAATCAGTGGGGAGACAGACAGATGTCTCAGCAGACCACCCTCACATCCTGCACTCTTGATTTAGATGCACTGTAGATGTTTGACCTCTCAGTTCCCGTTCCTCCTACTCTTTTGTGAAGCTGGGGATGAACCCAAGGCCTTACCCATATTATTTTTTTAATTGAAAAAAATTATGTGTGTGTGGGTTTTACCTGAATGTGTTTGTACACCTCATCCGTGTCTGGTGCCCTTAGAGGATAGAAGAAAGCATCAGATTCCTGGAACTGGAGTTACAGATGGTTAGGAGTCATCATATGGGTGCTGAGAATTTAACTCAAGCCTTCTGGAAGAGCAACCTAGTGTGTTCTTAACTGCTGAACCATTCTCCTATCCCCTAAGTTTTTATTTTTAGTTATCTGTAGGGGTGTAGGTGGGTATGTGCATATGTGTATGTGTGCATACGGATGCCCATGAAGTCTAGAAAAGGGTATTAGATCTCCTGGATGTGGAATTGCGGGGGTTGTGAGCTGCCTGATGTGGGTGCTGGGAACAATTCAGATTCCCTCTCCAGTCCAGCCTTGTACATATTACCCCAAGACTCTCCCAGTTCCTTCTCATAGTCTAGGAATTCCTCCCTCAGCATGCCTGACAGCTGGTTATTTGAAGGCCGAAAAGATCATAATTTTATCTAAAGAGAACCCATTCTGCTATAGAGCAGCTCTAGTTATAAAGAACTGGATAAATTAAAATTTCCTTCTGTAACTTTTATATTCTTGACAGTTCTAATTCATTTTCTATGTAACAGCTCTCAAGATAAGACCTTCTCAAATGCACAGATTAGCAAACACTGCTGTATCATGTAATTTTCAGGTAATCAATGACTGAAGGGCTAGAGAGGGCTCAGTGGGTTAGAGCTCTGACTGTGCAGGCAGAAAGGACCTGAGTTCAAATCTTCAGCCCATGTAAAAAAGCTAGATTATGGTCATGCATGCCTATTACCTCAGCAATGTGAGATGGAGACAGGATCCTGAGGTACCTACTGGCCAGCTAGTTTAGTCAAAACAGCAAGCTTCAGGCTCAATGAAACACTGTCTCCAGGAAATCAGTAGTAGAGGGAAACAGTGGAGGAGGGTACCATATGTCTGTGTGTACACCTGCACACTCACTTGTGCATAACACAAACACCTTCCCAATGAAGAAAAATTAATGTATGACTGGAAGGGACATTTAATGATTCCATTTAAAGCAGGATGTTTCATTTTTTTCCCTGTATTTGGAACTTTAACTAAAAAAAATAATGTTGGAGATCTGGGGGCTGGAGAGATGGCTCAGCGGTTAAGAGCACCGTCTGCTCTTCCAGAGGACCCGGGTTCGATTCCCAGCACCCACATGGCAGCTAACAACTGTCTGTAGTTCCAGTTCCAGGCAAAACACCAAGATAAATAAATAAATAAATAACTTAAAAAAAAAATAATGTTGGAGATCAAATCCTGTGTAGTGCACACTAGCCAAGTGTCCCACCTCTCAGCTGAATCTAGCCCTCACATCTTTTTCTTGACTAAGAACTACTTTTTTTGTTCTCCTTCCTGTTTATATTTCTCTCTAGCACTAGTGTTTAAGGTTTTAATGACACCTTTTACTAAAGGAGTATACATGTTACACTCACTCTATTCCTATAACTGTACCCAACAGTACAGAAAGAGCAACAAGTGGGGCTGATGGGCTGGACTCCTGCAGTCTGGCTGGTTTCTCAGTCTGAAAGTGCCAGCTGGGGTGTGATGGGTCTGAGTCTACTCTCTCCTGAACCTTCAAAGGTTCTCAGTTTATCTTCTACCTCCAACCTTCTGCCCCATGTAACCTTTGCCCTTATGTTAGGATGATCTGTCTAAGATGCACATTAGAACCTTTGTTTCAATGGTTCTTCTACACCCAGTAGTCTCCCAGTTTCCCAGTGAAGTAGCACTTCTGATGGTGGAGGAGACTCCTTAACTAGTGGTCCACGAGAGAACTAAAGCCTAGTGCTGCTGGGCACCTGTTGAGTGTGAGATATTAGCTTCTCCAGGGCATCTCAGTGGCACTCCTTATGTATAGTCTTGAGGAAAATTGAGAAAACAGTCATTCTAATCATTTCCTTTGTTCTGTGGTTCAGATGAGGATGGCAGTTGTGAAAGACTGGAGAAGCGTATTGTATTTCAGGAGGTCTGAGAGTATTGCTAGGGGCAGCTTCAGGGGAAAACCCATCAAGTTCATTGAAGTCTAGGGTTTCATCTTTAAATTTTTTATGTGAATGCTGCATTCAACTATGTAATATGTCCATGGTTTAAAGTGTTTTTAAATATTAATCAATGAATAGAATTCATTCAGTAGGAAGATTTGCTTAGGATCTGTGGAACTACAAATAACTATCCCCTTGCTTTAAGCTCTGTAGAGGGGATTTTAGCTGTATTTTCTAGTGTCTATAGAAAAAAAGTCTTGAAGATCACAGTTATGAGATATCAGAATCAAGAGACCAAACCATTTATGTCCTAACTTCAAAACCCAGGATTTCCTAAAGGCTGAAGTCTGTTTACTGTTTCTAACTTTATCATCATTCAAATGTAGGATTTTTTTCTTTTGTCAAATTACCAGTGTGGTTCACGTTATGTATAATTTCATACCTCTTGTACAGAAGACAACCAATTCTTGATTATCTAAAAGAAAATGAGCAGTTGGTACAGGTAGTTCCATATAACAGAGAATCTTGTCTTTTTTTGATGTCTTTGAAAAATGCTCCCCCCCCCCCCCGTTTATTTTATTTTTAGTTTATGTGTGTGAGTGTTTTGCCTGCATGTATGTCTGCACACTTTGTGAGTTCAATACCCTCAAAGGCCAGAAGAGAGCTTCAGATCCTCTGGAACTGGAGTTACAGATGGTTGTGAATCACTGTGTGGAATTAGAACCCAGGTCCTCTGAAAGAGCAGCCGGTGGTTTTAACTGCTGAGCCTTATTGGCTAGCACAAAGAATGTTTTTTTTTTTTTTTTTTTTGTCTGTTTCTTTTGAAACAAGAGTCTTTCTATGTAGCCTTGCCTGTTCTGCAACTTGTTTCTAGATCAGGCAAGCCCTACTCAGACTCTACCTGCCTTGCCTCCGAAGCTGAGGTTAAAGGCATGAGACACCACATTCAGCCAAAAGAACCATCTTTTTAAAGGAAATAGCAGACCTGCTTTTCTGATTGTTTTGTCTTGATGGATATTAACATTTTTTTCTATGTATGTACACACTTATTTGTTTGTCTGTTTATGGGGCTTTTTGTTTTGTTTGTTTTTTTGTTTTGTTTTGTTTAACTTTATTATTTTATTTTTATTTATTTGCCTTGGTGTTTGCCTGGAACTGGAACTACAGACAGTTGTGAGCTGCCATGTGGGTGCTGGGAATTGAACCCGGGTTCTTTGGAAGAACAGCTAGTCCTCTTAACCGCTGAGCCATCTCTCCAGCCCTGGTTTGTTTGTTTTTTTTGAGACAGGGTTTCTCTGTATGTCCCTGGCTGTTCTGGAACTCATTCTGTAGACCAGGCTGGCCTCGAATGCAGACATCTGCCTGCCTCTGCCTCCTGAGTACTGGGATTAAAGCTGTGAAAGGTGTGGTGCCTGACTTTGTCTTTTTTTTTTTTTAAGATTTATTTTACTTGTATAACTTTTTGCAGGATGTGTGTGTGTATTTCACAGCACACAGGTGTGAAAGTGTCAGAGGACAACTTATTTATGTGTGTGTGTTTTGACTACATACATGTAGACTTGCTTTTCTAACATCTGGAAGGTCAGAAGAAGGCATCAGATCTCCTGAAACTGTGTGAGCCACCATATAGGTGCTGAGAAGCAAACCCGGTTCTCTGCAAGAGCAGTAAGTGCTCTTTTATTTGTATATCCCTGGCTGCCTAGAACTCACTCTGTAGACCAGGCTGACCTTGAACTCCCAGGGATCTGCCTGCCTCTTTCCTGAGATTAAAGGTGTGCACTACCACTGCTTAAGTGCTCTTAGCCATATTAGTGCTCTTAACCATCTCTCCAGCTCCAGAAGTTGGTTATTTGTAGCATGTGGGTCCTGGGGATTGAATTTAGGTTATCATGCTTGACGGCAATATGTTTATTCACTAAGCCATCTCACTGGCCCAACATTCTTCTATTTTTAAACTCCTGCCTCTTTTCCTGTTCTAGATTCTTTTTACCATGATCTAGATTTACTAATCACCATGTGTTATTAAGTGTAAGTGTGAATCTTTGCACTTGATACCATTTTCTTTAAGTAAAAGAGTTAAACTGGAAATTTTGGAGTTTGGGTTAAAAACCTGTTGGGTCAAAAAAGACTCTTAATAGAAATAACATTTCCTAAGATAGTGGACTAGTATTCAGGAAACACCTCTGCACCCCAAAGATAGGTACAGCTGCCACACAGTGACCATTAGGGAGGTTCAAAGTTAGAAGCAAACAGCTGGTTCTTTTAGTCCTAGGCTGTTGCTGTTGGTAACAGGAAATCTTGTTCCCCAGGCTGCTGGCTTCCTGTTTTATTTTCACTTGTAGCAGGATCAGAATGTCCATAACAAGGAGCAGCCTGTTCCAAAGGGTCTCACTGCCTCTCTGTGTATTTGTTAGTTTGGGGGTTTTGTTTTGTTTTGGTGAAACAATGTGTTGGTTTGCTTTTCATCTCTGCAGTGATTAGCTTGCTGTAAGCATTTTGTATTCACAAGCAACTGTCTGGTGATGAGCTGGTGTTTTAGGATTTGATGTGAGTAAACCTGATTCCTCCTGTTCCTCCTCCTTTTCTTCTTCTTAGGAATTTATAGTTGAGGAGTTTCTGTAGTTGCCTCTGTGCCTTTTCATTTTATGTGAATTTGCCATTTCCCCTAGCACAAAAGCTGTTAAGACATGTTAGATTTCTGTATATTCTTTTAAGATATGAAAACAAGGTCTGCCCACTGTGACTTTACTACTCTGATCATTACCATTTTCTCCTTAAATTAATAACATAGGAATTTGATAATCTAAATCTAAAATAATAACTCCATGTGAGCCTAAAGAGCTGGCATGTTGGGTGGAAACCTGGGGAAAGGGCTCAGCCACCAGGATGAGAAACAGTAATGGGAAGGTTTCTGCATCTGTTCCAGACACACACACACTACAGGTCTTGGCCCAGGTGTATAGAATTTAGTAGAGGAGCATTGGGTAGAAGAGTCGGCCAGGGAGTCTTAAAACACAGTTGGCTCAGCATCCTGTTTGACATATTGAACATGTAAATTTTTCCTTGGTTTTCCTTCATTCTGTCAATTTACAGACTAAACTTTGGTAGTGTTAGTAGATCCTGGCAGCTAGTATTTGGTTGTACATTAACAGTCATCATCCAGGAAGACCCAGAGAAGTTGTATACAGAGGGGCTGGAGAGATGGCTCAGCGGTTAAGAGCACCGTCTACTCTTCCCAGAAGTTGTATACAGAGGCTTTTACATGGAGTCACTTTTGGTAGCTGATTTTATTATGGAGATTATCAGATGAAGGCAAAGCTGCCTTTGTTTTTTCTTTTTTAAAAATTTTCCTTGAGAAAAGGAACTTATGTAGTTCAAGCTGGCGCTGGACTCTATTTAGCTGTTAATGACTGGGAACCTTAATTCCCTCTTATGTCACCGAAATCCTGGGGT
Organism: Sigmodon hispidus; assembly: GCA_004025045.1. Taxonomy (NCBI): domain Eukaryota; kingdom Metazoa; phylum Chordata; class Mammalia; order Rodentia; family Cricetidae; genus Sigmodon; species Sigmodon hispidus. The sequence goes on along the minus strand of PVIH01010199.1, from coordinate 41,378 downwards.
TCCAAGTGTGCACCACCATGTCCACTCTAATGTCATGTTGGGGTGGGGATCGCAAACCTCGGATCTCAGGAATGCTGGGCAAGTATCATACCAACTAGGTTGCATGCCTACCCACAGAGGGATGTTTTTGAACCTGGTAACTGGTGGCCTAGAATCTGATCTGTATTGATTGTGGATACTCCAAGGATAGGGTCTGTATCGCCATCCTGTGCCTGCTATTTTCTGACCATGCTCCTTACCTGGAGGGTTCTGATTGGATTAGTTAATGCAGTCCTGGCTACTTTAAGGTTCTTGCTGCCTTCGTGACGTCGCCAGTTTCAGAATTTCTAAACTTATAGCAAGACTATTAGTATAAACCTTGCAAAGAAGGTCAGATGCTTAAACTATAAGGTAAGTAGGGGAGTAAAGATTAAAAGAACAAACAAACAACAACCAAAAAAAACCCCAACGCAGCAACAACAAAAACTGTTTCAGATCAGAGAAATACCAAAAAGGGAAAGAGGAAGACTCACAGCCCAGTGTGTCTGGAATCTGTGGTTGAGTACTGCTCTCCTGTTATTTCTTTTTTAGGTTGTTTTCATCATTGAGAGCATTGCCTGAAGCAGGTCCACCATGCCGTTAGTAACCAGGAACATTGAGCCAAGGCACCTGTGCCGTCAGACGTTGCCTAGCGATACAAGTGAGCTGGAATGCAGGACCAACATCACCCTGGCAAATGTCATCCGACAGCTGGGCAGCCTGAGTGAGTGCCTTGGAGAGCCTGTGCTTTGCCCTCAGGGTCGTCGGTGCTCTTTATTTAGTCCCCTCTCCTCCATGTTCCTGTTTCTCCCCATCTGCCCTCCCTAGGTAATGTGAAAATGCATCCCTTGCTCTGTCCCCAAAGAGGGCTCTTTCTTTGGTTCATCTTCTTCCCCCAGCCCCTCTTCATCTACCACCACCCTCCAGGTTTCACCTTCCCCTGCACCTGCTTCAGAAGGAACCCGAGGAAAGGTGGCAGGTCGGACTGCAGCACCAACTGCAGATGCAGTGACAGAGCAGATTCTGTGTGTGAAGCGGGAGGCTCAGAGCAGTATCTCCTGTAATAGATGATCTGTTCCATGTAGCCTGACTTCCTTGAAGCCTTATGTGTGCCAATATCTATCTACCCAGCACCCCACTGTGATCTTCCCAAAGGAAAGGAAAGAAAAGCAAGAATGCACTTTCATAGATTCTGGCTGACGTGGCTACCCTGGTACACATCTAATTGTGCTGCAAGCCCCCAGGTCCAAGATCAGGGTACAAATTACTTGTGCAGTCTCTGGGGAACTAGGAGTTGTGCAAGCTGTGTGAGTGAACACACGTGACACAAGTGGAAGCCTGAGCTGCTCTTCTAGGAGGAGGACAAGAGTTGGCCCAGTCTGGGAGTTGAGGGAAATCAGATATATATAATTCTTTAATTGGCTAAATTAATGAGACTGCCTTGGGTGGGGTATTTGTATGTGGTTTGGGTTCCATTCTGATCAGGCTGACCTTTGCTTGAAGCTAAGGTATGGGAAAGGCAGATGCTTGGACTAACCCTGCACTTGTCTAGTGCTACCCCAGCTCCCAGCACCTCTGTTGAAATGTCACTTAAGTGATCTTCCTTAGCAAAGGCATTTCGTGTGAATTATTTCTAACACTCACTGCTCTTAGTGAAAGCAGAGGAATATCAGAAAACCAGCATTCCCCTAGACGGTGGTAGGTCCTGCCTTTAAAGTCAGAGCCCAAGGAGACAGAACTCTGTGTCTAGATGATGTATGGAGTCTGGGACTCCTAAGCCTTCACCTAGCACAGGGCCTGTTTCAGTTGATCCAGGGCTTAGTGAACCCTGGATAGGGCATCATGGAGAACGAGCCCTTGCTAGTGCCTGTCCTCCACAAAGACACTGACAGCACAGACATGAAAGCTGCAGAGCTTCACTGCCTCTGTCACCCTGACAAGGTGGATAGGAGTCAGGGACACACTGCTTCCTTCCTCACAGGACAAAGGACAGCCGTCTGCTGCTGCTGCTCACTCAGCAGGAGTCCTGCCCCCCCCCCACAGTGGTTTTTCAGCATTGATGGAGGCTGCTGTGGACTTTCCCACTTGCAATCAAACCACTCCTAGCCTGAAGGGTCAGCTGTTACCTAAGAAAACGAGAGTTCATCATATTAGGGCTCTAACTGACCCTTTATTTATCCAGTGAACAATATACTTTATATGCTAGATACTGTGAAAATACAGAAACAAGACCAGATGGCCCCTGGCTTCCAGGATCTCATAATCTACCAAAGAGATAGGAAGAAATAAGTTTTGAGGGGACTATGGAGAGGGTGAGAGGGAACTCATATTTGTTGTTTGCCTGTTTTTGTCTTTAGATTTTATTATACAGTGTTCTGTCTGCACATATGTCTGCATGTCAGAAGCAGACACTCGATGTCATTACTGATGCTTGTGAGCCACCATGTGGTTGCTGGGAATTGAACTCAGGACCTCTGATAGAGCAGCCAGTGCTCTTAACGTCTGAGCCACCTCTCAGCCCCCTTTGTTTGCCTGTTCTATGCCAGTTTTCAATGAAGTGTTGCTAATACCCTCAAATGCTTCTCCAAGTCTAGGAAGTTGTATTCCCATTTTTAGGTGAACAAATGAAAGCTCAGAGACATGAAATGACGTCCCTAAAGAAAAGCCAGTAAGACTCAAGGCACTCATTTATTACTTTTTTTTTGTATTACTTATCTTATTCTAAGGCTCACACCCAGAGCCTTATGTATGCTAAGCACATGCTCTACCACATCCCCAGCCCCAAGAGTGAATGTTTAACCTTAGCTGAGTTATTTGCTATGTCACTAATCCTATCCTTACCAATAGTGTCCTGGTTAGGGTCTTTGTTGATTTAACCTAAAATTTTTTTTTTTTAAACTTTATTATTTATTTACTTATTTGCCTTGATGTTTGCCTAGAACTGGAACTACAGACAGTTGTTAGCTGCCATGTGGGTGCTGGGAATTGAACCCGGGTCCTCTGGAAGAGCAGACAGTGCTCTTAACCGCTGAGCCATCTCTCCAGCCCCAACCTAAAATATTTTTAACCACATTGAATTAATTAGCTTTTTTTCTTTTTTTTAAAGTTTATTTATTTATTTGCCTTGGTGTTTGCCTGGAACTGGAACTACAGACAGTTGTTAGCTGCCATGTGGGTGCTGGGAATCGAACCCTGGTCCTCTGGAAGAGCAGACGGTGCTCTTAACTGCTGAGCCATCTCTCCAGCCCCTAATTAGCTTATTTTTTGAGACTATATAGCTCAGACTGGCTTCAGATTTGTGACCCATCTGCCTCAGCTCCCGAGCCCTAACATTACAGCCGCCATGTGCAGTCTCAGGTGAACTATTGTCCAAGTTCTGGTCTCTTTCTTTCAGTGTCTGCTTAGATCTGTCCTTTAACAACAGAACAGGGGTGTGCCTGAAACATGCATCTCAACTTTTTGTTTCTGTAATGCTGAACTTTGAAATGTTTTGTTTGGAGACAGGGTGTTACAAAGTAGCTCAAGCTAGCTTGGAACTCACTATGTAGCCCAGGCCAGCCTTAAGCCTCTCAAATGCTGCAGCACCATTCCTCGTCCTAATTTGGAGTTTGTTTATTCCTGAGACAAGGTTTCCTGTACTTGAGATTGTCCTTCATCTGGATGTGTAGCCAAGGACAGCCATATACTCTCCTTCATCTGGATGTGTAGCCAAGGATAGCCATATACTCTGGATCTTTCTGCCTTCACCTCCTAAGTGCTGAGACTACAAGCATACCACCATGCCTAACTTAGGCTTGGGATTATAAAAAAGTTGTTCATTATTTATAAGCAAAAATTATTTTCCTACCCATTTTCATCCTCCTTTCTTCCTCTTCCTCTTCCACTGGGCTGTACCCATACACAGATCTTTTATTTTTACCTTTTTTATTTTGAGACAGGGTCTTGCTAAGTTGCCAGGCTGACCTTGACCTCAGTCTCTCAAATAGCTAGGATTATAGGTTTGTGCCACTGGCCCAATGTAATAAATGTTTGAAAACTACATTTAAAAAATACATATTCTTTTGCTTCTCACTATGGAATATGTAATTTTTTTTAAAGACTTTATTTATTTTGTATACAACATCCTGCCTCCACTATGCCTGTGTGTCAGAAGAGGTCAGCAGATCTCAAGATAGATGGTTGTGAGCACCATGTGGGTGCTGGGAATTGAGCTCAGATCCCCTGGAAGAGCAGTCAGTGCTCTTAATCTCTGAGCCATCTCTCCAGCCCCGGAGTATGTAAATTCTTTGGCCTGGTGTCAAGTCCTGTCTTCCTTTCCACTGTTCTGTGTTCATCTTATTCCATTTTAAACTATTCAAATAACAATTCCTTTAAAGTAGAGAAGGGAGAAGCAGTGACCTGACTGACTCTGGGTAAGGGGTGGCTGCCAAGCCCAGCAGGCCCAGTCTAGTCCCTGGAGCCCTCATGGTAGAAGGAAAGAATGAACTCTCAAAGGTTATCTTGTGACCTCCACAGGCAAGAATTCCCTGGTCCTGCCCTTAGTACCGGGATTAAAGGCGTGTACTACCATGCCTGGTGTAGTTTGGTCCCCACCGGAGTACTAGGTACCCTTGGTCTTACACATAATATTTTGGGCATAATAGTGGACATGCTTATTACATACCCCATAATACAAATTATCTGTGGGTTTTTTACTAAATTAATCTTATTAATAAAATACCTTTCATTTATTCTTTTACAATTTCATATATGTAAACCGTGTATCTTGATCACATTAACCATGCCCCAGATTTCCCCTCTCACACGCCCCAGGAACTCCCAAAATATTCCCCAGACTCAGCTGCCCTCACACTCACAGGGATTCCCCTGCCTCTGCTTCCCAACTGTCTTTAACCCCATGATCTGAATATATATGCAGGCAAAACACCAATGAACATAAAATAAATAAGCTTTAAAAAAGTTTCTCTAAGCATATGCTTATGACAGTCAGTTGAAGTCTAAGTCTTCCGCTGTTCTTTAATTAAACTGAACGTCATCATTCTGAATAGGGGGCAGGGTGTTCCTAAGCCTAGAACTTAGGGTATTTAATAGTCACGCTTTATTTTTGTTTTGTGACAAGGTCTTGCTATGGTTCCTGGGTTTCACTAGAACCCTACCTGACTGCAGCCTCCTGAGTAGTTCAGGAAGGACTCCACGCTGACATCGGTGGTTGAACTCTTAAAAACTGTCTTCATGCCTGAGCAATGTAAATATAAGGAAGCTCATTGGAATAGCTCATTTAATTTTTCTAGTAACTTGGTGAGGAAGGTATAAATAAGTACAGTCCCCAGTTCACAGGTGACACTGAATTTGAGAATTTGTGACTTCCTATGAAGTGCATAGAGGTTGGAGAGGTGGCTTGGCTGTTAGGAGTATTTGTTGCATCCAGATCTGGCTATGCACTCCTTTAAGTCCTAGCACCCCCAAAGCAGAGATAGGTGGGTCTTTGTGAGTTTGAGGCCAGCCAAGGCTACATAGTAAGACCCTGTTTCTTTTTTTTTTTTTTTTTTTAAAAAAAAACTTTATTTATTTGCCTTGGTGTTTGCCTGGAACTGGAACTACAGACAGTTGTTAGCTGCCATGTGGGTGCTGGGAATCGAACCCGGGTCCTCTGGAAGAGCAGACGGTGCTCTTAACCACTGAGCCATCTCTCCAGCCCCAAGACCCTGTTTCAAAACAACAACAAAAACAAAATAGAACACTTGCAATTTTTTGTTGTTGTTTGGTTTTTTTGGAACAGGATGTCTCTGTGTAGCTATTCTGGAACTCACTCTGTAAACCAGGATGGCCTTGAGTTCTCGGAGATCTACCTGCTTCTGTCTCCTGAGTACTAGGGCTAAAGGTGTGTGCCACCACTGCCTAGCCAACACTTGAAATTCTTACTAAAAACCTGAGTTTGGCTTCCTGTACCCATGTGGTAGTTACAACCTCCTGTAGCTCCAGTTCCAAGGGATCTGGCACCCTCATCTGGCTTCTGTGGGTACCCACATGCCCATGTGCATACTAACATGCAGAAACACATATACATAAATAAAAAAAATACTAAAAAGAAGTGCACTGGCATAATAGCTGAGGCATGTAATCTCAGCACCGAGGAAGAAAAGGATGAGATCTTGGCAAGTTTTGGGGTATTTTTCCCAAAATATTTATTCATTTATTCATTCATTCATTTGTTTGTTTGTTTGTTTAGTATGTATGCAGTGTACAGAAGAGAGTACCAGATCTCATCACATATGGTTGTGAGCCACCATGTGGTTGCTGGGAATCAAACTCAGGACCTCCGGAAGAGCAGTTATCGCTCTTAACCTCTGAGCCATCTCTCCAGCCCCCAGAGATATTGGCAAGTCTTAAGGCCAGCCTAGTCTACTAAGTGAATTTGAAACCAGCCAGGGGGATGAAGTGAGACACTGTCTTAAAAACAAAACATAGCAATCAAGATGTTCTGATTTGAGGCCCACTACTGTTTCCATTTCCCATGCTGTGATTCTGAGTCTGTCCAGTGCCTGACCTGATGTTACAGTGGGAAAGCCTTCACCCATTACCCACCTCGTTTGCTCTTTAAAGTAGAAAGAAGAGCCCTGGGAGTGGTGGCACACACCATGCACCTTTACTCTCAGCATTCAGGTAGCTGAGGCAAGCAGAACTCTGACTTGAAGGCCAGCGTGGTCTATAGTGTGAGTCTAGGACAGCTGAGGCTACAGGAGAAACCCTGTCTTGGTGGGGAAAACAAAACAAAATAACAACAAAGCAGGAAGGAGAAGAGAAAAGCTGGGAACACACCTTTAATTCTACCACTTGGAAAGCAGAGGCAGGCAGATCTCCTGAGTCCAAGCACCTTGTACAATGGCTCTGGAGAGGAACAACCTCTGTTGTTCATGATTAATACACTAGATGAGCAATTACTTAGTAGAATTTCAAACCAAGATAGAGAATCTCTAAGGGGCCAGAACTTGTCCACTTCTTGCACAGACATGCAGAGCTTTTTCTAATGTTGAAAAGGCTACTTCTCTAACTCAGGCTTTTGAAGTTCTGGTCTACACAGCAAATTCTGGGCCAGCCAAGGCTACATAATGAGACCCTGCCTTAAAAAGAGGGAGAAAGGGCTGGCTGGAGCGATGGCTCAGAGGTTAAGACTGCTCTTTCAGAGGTTCTGAGTTCAATTCCCAGCAACCACATGTTGGCTCACAACTGTCTGTAATGAGATTTGGTGCCCTCTTCAGGTTGGCAGGCAGAGATGTAGGCAGAACACTATATATGCAATAAATATTTTTTAAAAGAGGGGAAGGGGAAAGAGATTTTTGTATATTGAGGTCTTTTTTGGGGGGGGATTTTACCTGATGCCATACTATTGCCGTCTCCCTCTACTAAGAAGAGTTTTCTTGGAGACAGGAAGACAGGTTGGTTTGTAGGGGTTTTTGTTTGTCCTTTTTTTTCCCCCAGAGCAGTTGAATTTTTCTTTTGTTTTGTTTTGAGACAGGGTCTGTCTCTTTATGTAGCCCCAGCTGGTCATAAACTAACAGCAATCCTTCTTGGCTTCTCAAATACTCAGGTCATAGGTATAAGTCATCATTGTCCAGTATTGTTGAGGCTAGTCTGTTTTCCATGCATAATGTTGTATATTTCTTTGCTCCTCTCCCTGAATCCCACAAATACAATTTTTCATTGCTTGGTGGAGCAAAAACACTGTCATATCAATAACAGAGATCAAATAGGATCTTCTACGTGCAGAGCAGAAATGCAGCGTTTTGTTTTGTTTTGCCATTTTGAGTCCTTTGAGCCCAGGAGTCCCCCTGCATTGTTGTCGCCTGGGACCTTGCAATAAGGGTTAGAAGCCTTATTGACTTAAACCCACCACAAGTTCACAATGCACTTGTTCTCTGAGCTCCATTGGAAAGGTTAGCTATAGGTCACTTCAGCCTGAGGGTGTGGTGTTTGGGCCTTTCAGACTGGGTTAGCCTGATTCCCCCTCAAATAAGTACTAAGCTTAGAACCTTAGAGAGGGAGGTTGTAGGGGGGGAGAGAGAGAGAGAGATCGCGCACTTACTTTAAATAGGTCTTTAGATTGGGCAGCCACTTATGTCTGCCTTTGCTTTGTGAGTAAAAAACTGAGATGATAATTTATCCATTCCTACCTCTTTCCATTCCTGGTGAGATGAGGGAAGGACTTGTGCGTATCTCGGAATAACCGTAGGGGGTAGTACCAAATCGCTGTTTCTTTGACTACAAATTCTCCTTGCATTCAGGGTTGACTGTCCAGAACTCTCTTCTTGTTTTAAAGAGGGAGTTATTGTGGAAACAGATGGGTGGTGTGTTGTTTTTGGGGAGGGCTTGAAGCTTTTCACTTGTTCCCTGGGGTGTAGATTTGAAGGATTGTGAAAAAGACTTTGAAAGTGGTGTGTTAAAGGACGGAAGGTGACCTTTGCACCCGTAGAGGCAGCTCTGCTCTCTGTGTGGGGTGTGGATAAGTTCAGGCTCCTTAGAAATACCTTCATCTTGGTTTTCACTGGGCTTTTGAAATTCTACTTGGGAAGTAATTTCTTATCTAGTGTATTAATCGTGGACACAGGTAGCTCCCCTTAACTCCCAGTCTGCTCTGCAGCCATTTTACAAGGTGCTTACAGTGTAGGAGGGGCTAAGAGCCACATACAAAGGTTTGCATATATTGGCTGCTCTTCTAGAACGAATTTGTTGACATTATACCTTTTGATTTTGTCCAACCTGCTTTGAATTTTGTGTTTGTTCAGAATTTGCCAAGAAGGTTCTATTAGTTATGGACTATATGCCCACAGACTGCCCAAGCTATGACGAATATCTTTCTCCAAGGACAAGCATGTGTGTTTGGTGAATGATACACTATTTCGTCCCTAGGTTTGTGTCTCTGTCATTCTTATGCACCAGTGACTTGGTCTCTTTTGCTCTTTCTAGGTAAATATGCAGAGGACATTTTCGGAGAGATTTGTACTCAGGCAAGTGCCTTTGCCTCCCGGGTAAACTCCCTTGCTGAACGAGTTGACCGAGTACAAGTTAAAGTCACTCAGCTGGATCCCAAGGAAGAAGAAGGTAAGGAGGGTGAGCCAGAGCTGCAGGCTCTGCTGAGCAGTGTCTCAGAATTCTGCCCCTGGTTTGTTAAAAAGCAAGGGGAGAAATCAGAGACTGGTGCAGTTCTGCTTTAAAGCGACATAAGCCTCAATGGTGTAAAGAAACCTTTTTAGCTCTACCACACCCCCACACTCCCTTTCTCCCATTCCCCAATTCTCTTGTTCTCAAATCTCCTTTCTCTCAATAGTATTTTGCTACCATAAAAGTACATGGAAGATTTGTCTCACCTAAAGCAAGGCCTGCGAGATCTGGCCACATAGTAAACCTTTGTGCTGCCTCATTCTGTTCAGTCATGAAATGGCTGGGCTGCTGACAGCCTGTGGGGCTTCCCCAGAGGGGGAGGAAAAAAACCTGGCTGCAGATGGCTGCAGCCAAGAAATGCAGCAGCTGAGGCCTCTCCGACTGGTGTGACTCAGTGTTTGCTCAAATAGCCTGTCGTCCATTTTCTAATGCCTTCCATCTTCTCTCAGTGTCACTACAAGGAATCAACACTCGAAAGGCCTTCAGAAGCTCTACCATCCAAGACCAGAAGCTTTTTGACAGAAATTCTCTCCCTGTGCCCGTACTAGAGACCTATAACAGCTGTGATGCTCCCCCGCCTCTCAACAATCTGAGTCCTTATAGGTAACAGCTCTCCCTTGGTGTGTGTGTGAGTAAGAAGATATCTAGAGGAATATTTATATTTATATCAGAGAATCTTAGTGAGCTGACTGACCCCAGAACTGCTTATGGCAGCAAACAGAGCTCACTTGTCTGGTCTCTGAAAGTCATGCTGTAGCCACCATATATTGAAAGTTTGCTGTGACATTGCATGCTGCAGAGTTTCATTTGGTAAAAGCAAGTCCATCTGGATCCCATCCAAGGAGTTTGGTTATTACAGCAGTGAAGGACTTGTTAGCAGGCAGTCCTGCTGCACGGATTCCCAAGGGCTACATTCTAGCAGGGCTTCTTCCACTTACTGGGAAAACTAGATTCCCAGATGTCTGAGCAAGTTAGTCGGACCTGCCTCAGACTGGCTGCTCGAGGCTCAGGGGGCGCTTTCCAAAGTATGGGGAGCAATTGGCATCATTCCATGTGAGTGTCAGTCACTTCATTTTGGACACCCTTTGAATATTTTCTTCTTCAAGGACCTACCTTGTTGTAGATAGACATGGAAAAGGAAGGTGGTCTTAAAGACAACTTAGAGTTCCACCCTCTGGCGATTGATTTGGCTATGTCACAGTGCTCGGACCAACCAAACACAAGTAGAAAGTCAATGTTTTTTTGCTTGTATCCATAAATAACTTTGGAGTAGGTAAAAAGTAATTACAAGTAGTTGGAGGTGAATGCTGTCTTTCAAACATGGGTGCACTGCAAAGCAGTGTGTGTGTGTGTGCATGTGTGTGTGTGTGTACACTCCTTTGAATTCAAGTACACTAGCCTATTCAGGGAGCTTTGATAGGAACTTGGTAGCTTCTCATACAGACAGAGAAGAGACCCCGTATCGTGCCCTTTGTTACCAGTATATGGAGTAATGCTTGTCCCTGTGGCTGTCATGCTTTAGTCTGATTGAGGATGGATAGAGTTGTGTGACAGAAAGGGTTGACACACCTCATATTACTGAAAGGGATATGATACAGCTTTTGTATGGTGGGATAGGAGAAACAAATAATATTGAGAGACTTCACCATTCTGGAAACAGTATTTTATATTTTAGACACAAAATAGCAGAATTGGTATCTCCTCTAGATTTGGCCTAACAGAAACAAGCAATGCTCTCTCTTAACCGAGAGCAAGATTTAGTTAATATAGAAATTCTGGGGGCTGGAGAGATGGCTCAGCGGTTAAGAGCACCATCTGCTCTTCCAGAGGACCCGGGTTCGATTCCCAGCACCCACATGGCAGCTAACAACTGTCTGTAGTTCCAGTTCCAGGCAAACACCAAGGCAAATAAATAAATAAATAAAGTTTAAAAAAAAAAAAAAAAAAAAAAAAGAAATTCTGAATGTCAGAGCCTGGAGAGATAGTTCAATGATTAAGGTTTTGCACAGGACCCAAGTTCAGTTCCTAGCATTCACATCAGGCAGCTCACAACTATCTGTAACTGCAGTTCAGGATATATGACACACTCTTCTGACCTTTGTGGGCACCCGCACACATGTTTATACATACACAGAGACACACATACACATAAATTAAATAAAAATAAAATAAACCGGGGCTGGAGAGATGGCTCAGAGGTTAAGAGCACTGACTGTTCTTCCAGAGGACCTGGGTTCAATTCCCAGCAAAACCATATGGTGGCTCACAACCATCTATGATGAGGTCTGGTGCCCTCTTCTGTAAAACTGTATGCATAATAAATAAATAAATCTTTAAAAAAAATAAAATAAAATAAACCTAAAGCATTTTTTTTTAAAAAAAGAAAGTAGTAGTGTTTAATTTAGACGTGCATTCTGTGTGTTTTGAAAGACAAGTGGAATTGGCTTTCAGAAGTTTTATTTGCTTTTATTGAATTTATTTTGTTTTTTTGAGACAGCATCTCTCTATGTATCCTAGCTGTCCTAGTACTTTTTTTTTTTAATTTATTCATTTATTATGTATACAGTATTCTGGCATGTCTGATTACATGCCAGAAGGAGGCACCAAATCTCATTATAGAAGGTTGTGAACCATCATGTGGTTGCTGGGAATTGAACACAGGTCCTCTGGAAAAACAGCCAGTGCTCTTAACCTCTGAGCCCTTTCTCCAGCCCTGTCCTAGAATTTTTTTATATACACCTGGTACACCTGGCCTGGGACTCAGCCTTTCTTTTTTAAACTTTATTTATTTATTTGCCTAGGTGTTTGCCTGGAACTGGAACTACAGACAGTTGTTAGCTGCCATGTGGGTGCTGGGAATCGAACCCGGGTCCTCTGGAAGAACAGACAGTGCTCTTAACCACTGAGCTATCTCTCCAGCCCCAACAGCCTTTCTTTTTTAAACATGTTTGTTTCTCTTCGTGACAGGTTCTCTCTACATAGTCTACATCGTCTAGACTGGGCTTGAACATTTCTCTCTCTCTCTCTCTCTCTCTCTCTCTCTCTCTCTCTCGGCCTCTGGAGTACCAGGGTTATAGACCCGTACCACTAATCCTGGCTTTCATTTTTGTTTTGTTGTTGTTTGTTCTTCTTTGTTTTGGTTTGGTTTTTTCAGACTGGGTCTCTGTGTAGCCCTTGCTGTCTTGAAGCTCACTCCGTAGACCAGGCTGGCCTCAAATTCAAGAGAGTCACCTGTCTCTGCCTTCCGATAGACCTTGTAGTTTTAAAACAGATGGCCAGGGCTGGAGAGATGGCTCAGAGGTTAACAGCACTGACTGTTCTTCCAGAGGTCCTGAGTTCAATTCCCAGCAACCACATGGTGGCTCACAACCATCTATGATGACATCTGGTACCCTCTTCTGTACACTGTATACATAATAAATAAATCTTAAAAAAAAAAAAAAAAAAAAAAAACAGATGGCCAGTGTGTACATTGGGTCTCTTTGAATTGGTATTGGACACTGAGCTGTTTTGGAAAGGAGCGAGAAGTAGCAGTGTGCTTTTTTCTTGTCTGTGTGTAGAAGAGTAACCGTGCACACAGACATGTAAGTGCACAGGTTTTGGATTGATGGAAAAGACCTCAGTGCTTCCTACAGCATCCTGGGGAATGGGTAGGGAAAGGGAACCAGTGGTGGAGATCTCACTAGAGGTATGCAGTGTCTAGATATCTTTAGGGAGCTGTCTGTAACCCTGAGGATGATTAGAGATAATCAGACTTCCTGCTGCTCTGACCTGTTCTTGCCCTGACCATACAAATTTCTGTAAGGGAACTGAAGGTACAACAAAGGTTTGTGAGGAGTGGCGGGCACCGTGCGTTCAGAGCTGTTGAGATCCCATGTGGGAGAGGAAATATGCAATCAATCTGAATGGCTTCCTGATTCCTTAGTGCAAAAACTGCTAACTAGTTGGTGTTTGGAATATTGGATTTGGTTCGGAGCTCATCTGTCTACTGACAGCTACTTGTCTTCATTTCTATCCCAGGGATGATGGAAAAGAGGCACTCAAATTCTACACCAACCCTTCATACTTCTTTGATCTTTGGAAGGAGAAGATGCTGCAGGACACCAAGGATATCATGAAAGAGAAGAGAAAGCACCGGGTGAGGGGAAAGGGGCCTCTGTTCTACACATCAGTAGGCACGATTGTGAAGGGGGGATAAAAAGGAAGCCAGTCTTATGTGAAGTAATTCCAAGTGGCTGCTTGCTTGGATGCCAGGTAAAACTCTTAGAAAAAAAAAAAAGAATGTATTCACACCAAACACTACCAAGATGAGAAAGTATAAATCACACCAAAAATGTGCTCCCCCCCCCCCCCCCCGGAAATATTAACAATTGAGTATATTTGAGCCGAGTTTTAGAAATTGACTTTTCTATTCACCATTTATTTTTCTTGCAATTTGCACCTGACTCTGCTGGACACTCTGCTAGCCTGGTCCCATCCCTGCCGGTTTTGTAGCTCATTTCTCAGAGACAAACACCAGGTTCTGTAATATTTGGTTTTACTGCAGAAGGTTAACCCATTCACTACTGGGTGGGTGGGGCCAGGAGCTGCCTGGTTTGTAGAGATGCTTCTCTCTCTTTAGGCTCCTGGTACTGTGTGACCTGCCAGCTTTGACCTGACAATCCCATTAGCATGGCTGTCAGCAGGCCCAAGAGAGTGCCAGAGGCTAGTGCAGCTGCATGAACTCCAAAGTCCTTCGTTGGTTTTTGTCTCCTAACTGTTTCTTTCCATCCACCCCAGATCGCTAGAGCTGCCAGGTCCTTATCCCTTGACTGACCTTTATGGCACAGCAAATAACAAATAGGTGTTTACTAACTTCTTAACAATTAGAGTGCTTAAAGATGTGAAACAATTACCCAAAGAGGGAGCTGTGGCTCCTTTTTGCTAGAGGTGTTTGTGTGTGAGACAGAGCAAATGTTTTGCCCGAGAGGTGGTTTGAATTGGACGGCCTCTAGGTCACTGCAAACCTGGTAATTCTGTAAATTCTGCAGTTATCATATGTTGTCTAGGCAGATCATCTCATGAGTGTGTGTCCACAAAGATGGGTAGAATTTTAATGAAGCACTTTGGAAATGTTTCACAAAGGCTTTCTGTTTCTTTTCATTATAGAAAGAGAAGAAAGATAACCCAAATAGAGGGAATGTAAACCCACGTAAAATCAAGACTCGCAAAGAAGAGTGGGAGAAAATGAAGATGGGGCAAGAATTTGTAGAGTCCAAAGAAAAGCTGGGGCCTTCGGGGTAGGTGATGGTTTACAGCGTTCTTTGAAGGGCATGGAGACCTCAGGACAATAGGCTTTGGCATGATACCTTCCACACCCTTTGAAATCTAACTGTAGGGTTAGGCCAATACAGCTGTAAGCTGACTACTTTTAAGTGTATCCATCTGGTGATTAAGATTTCTAAATAAGTCAAGAGACTCAGCAGTTGAAATGTGGTAACTGGAATGGTCTGGAAAGGAGAGCCCACAACTTCTAGGGCTGTTACTCAGCCAAGGCCTCTGTGGAGAGATTGAAAGAGCAAGAAAAATAGTCTTGGGACCCTTTGCTTCCAGAGCACACAAGAAGGCTGTCCTAAAGAGCTGGGCACAGGAGGGGTGGGGAGCAGGCAGTCTTTGTCAGTCTTGAGCGAGGCTAGCCAACGGGACGGAATGCAGATGTCAGAGTCAGTGTGGGAAAGGTTGCTGGGCCACTGTGGAGGCTGTATATCTGGTGGGGGGGCTGTCATCCTGACCCAGTTCCCAATACCAAATTGCACAAGAGGTTTAAAGGGGGAAATGGATTTAAAGCTTGGTTTGATGCTTATCCTGATGTCTGACCCCTGTGACATTCAAAGTCAAGTCCCCGTGACTGCTTGGCGTGAGTGTTGCCAGGCTTTTCCTCTAAAGTCACTGCATTCTGGCTGTCAAAGAACCACGCCAGCCCATACTGGGTGCTGAGGGCTGAGAAAAGGGAAGAAGAGCTGAGCTCTTGGTTTTAGGAACAGCTCTACCATGAAAATCTTGACATTGTGACAGTTGTTCTTCCTGGATTCAGAGGTTTGTTTTATAAGCATTGACGAAGAAGGTGAGAGGAAAATGAATGACCTTCCTACAGAGAAACTAGTACTAAATGTGCCTTCACTAACTCACTGCCCAGTAAGGGGCCATTTTCTTCCAGTCCTGTCCCATTCTGATAGGCACACAGCATAGGATTAGTGGAGACCATGATGCCAACTGTCAAAGATGTATGTCTTCCAACCTGGTCTGTGGAGCTCATTCAGGATGTCAAAGCTATACAAAGAAACTCAAAGAACAAAACCACAACAAAAAATTGTATGTCTCACTTTGAGGCTTGGGTAGTGAAGATGAGGAGTGCTTCCCCCCCCTCCCGTCCCCAGGAGGTTTAGAATTGGCTGTGTGGCTGGTCTATAAGAACATGCTTGTGGGGGAAGCTGTCAAGAGCATGTGCCCAGGTTTCAGGTTTTTTAACAATAGAGCATCATCTGACTTCATTGCTTTCCTTCACCTCTGTTCCTGGGACCTGCTTGATGAACTGTAGGACCCAGCAGTGGAAGAGAGGAAGAGAAGGCAGAGCAGGCCAAGTTTGCTAGCTGGTGCCCAGGATACTGATGCTAATATGTAGGCTTCTTGCTCATTGTGTTTGTGCTAATATGAAGTTTTGATATTTGTCTGGAGCCAATTCACCCATTCAGAGTAATGGGTTTTCATGCAACTAGCTTTAAGCAGCCACTCATATGATGATAGAGGACGTGGCAGAGAAACCACATTTACTACCACATAGCAACCTGCATTTGTCTTTGACTTGAAATCAAATTTGTTCTTAGCCTTTGAACACTCTACGGGCTTGCCTACCTCATAGTCAGGCTGCTTGCCAGTCACATGTTTGTATCTTACCTGTGGGACTTGGCTTCATTCTTTGCCGTAAGGTTTTAGGATTCAGGTTTAGCTGTACCTAATATTTGGGAGAACATTTAATAGAACTGCTGGATTTGATAATTAGGTAGACAGACAGACAGTCTCACTATGGGACCATGACTGACATGGAACTTGGCATGTATATCATGCTGGCCTCCCAGGAGCAGAGATCGTGTCTTTGCCCCCCTCCCTCCTGCTGGCACAAAAGGTGCATGCTCTCACACCTGGCCTAAAGTATAATTTTGTGGAACAGGAAATACATGGGGAATCTCCTTATTTTGTTCCACTCTAGTAACTTTTGTGTGAAATGCTTTTATGTGGTGTCTTGGTAAGAAGAGAGGGAGCCGGGGCTGGAGAGATGGCTCAGAGGTTAAGAGCACTGACTGTTCTTCCAGAGGTCCTGAGTTCAATTCCCAGCAAAACCACATGGTGGCTCACAACCATCTATGATGAGGTCTGGTGCCCTCTTCTGTAAAACTGTATGCAT
>PVIH01010199.1:0-24660 GCA_004025045.1 Sigmodon hispidus | reverse complement strand
GGCAGCTACCCACCTCCACCACAGTCAGACGCCACCTCCTCACCTTCTCCTTCCTTCTCTGAAGACAACTTGCCTCCCCCGCCAGCAGAATTCAGGTAAATGGCAGAACGTGTGCATCCATCCTGGTCGTAAAACACTGGAGAACAAAGCAAGAGTTCAAAATCTAGGTCAGGTCCACTAAAATGACTTCAGGCAAGACTGTGTAGATTTTTTTTTTTTCTTTAAAAAAAAGGGGGAGGGGGCTGGAGAGATGGCTCAGCGGTTAAGAACACTGTTCTCCTGGAGGACCTGAGTGGTTCCCAGCATCTACATGGCAGCTAACAACTGTCTGTAATTCCAGGATCTGACACCTTTACACAGTTAGACATGCAGGCAAAGCACCAATTCACATTAAAAGATAAATAAAAAAATACATATATTTTTAAAAAAAGAGTGTGTAGATAACAGGAATAACATTTATCAAGTATTGGCAGTGTGTTGTGACCTCATGTTACAGGTGCTGTTGCTTCAGCTCACTGCTCTGTTCTGTTTACCCCTCAGAAAGCATGAGCTGAGTGTAGAGACCAACACAAGTAATCCTAGCCAAGTTTAAGGCTAGCCTGAACTACATGTGAGTTCTAGGCCATCAGGACTGTTTAGCAGCAGGGAGGGGAACAGCCCACCAAGGGAAGAGGAAAATGTGTATAGAGGATTGTCCATGATGGCTAGAAGGGTCTAATTTTGTCCTCGCTATACCTGAGAAGTGGGCCTTGAAGGTGTGCTTTCCGCCGGCCCTCCCTCCCGGATCCAGCTTAGTTAGTGGCTGGCTGTGTTGAAGGACATGGGTGAGAGCTGAGACACTGCTGCCTTCTTCCTCTCCTCATTGTTGCTCCTTCAGATCTCCCCCTAAAATCACATTTTTATTTTATGTTGTTTTACTTTAGACAGGGCTTCTCTGTAGCCTTGGCTATTCCAGAACTTCCTTTGTAGACCAGGCTGGCCTCAGATTCTGAGAGCGCTGCCTGCCTGTGCCTCCTGAGAGCTGGCTGGGATTAAAGATGTGAGCCAGCATTCCTGGTAGCAAGACAGGTGTAAAAGACCTTGAAGCTGGAGCCTCTTGGAGATCTGACCCCTGATGTGAGCCTTCATCCTCTTTTAAATCCAAGTCAAGCGTTAGCTAGGAGCTGAGTCCCAGCACTCAGGAAGCAGAAGCAGGCAGATCTCTCTGAGTTTGAGGCCAGCCTGATCTACATATCGAGTTTTAGACAAGATTAGGAGATTGTCATGTGTTTTAGGCCAGCCTGGGCTATATATGCTCCTTTCTCCACTTGTCCAACCCCAAATAGATTTTTGCCCTCACCTAATCCAGTGAGTATTTAGAGCCTCACAAACAGGACCCAGTGGACGGATGGAGCTTGAATTTTTTTGCTTGCTCATTTGGGTTTTGTTGTTTTGTTTTGTTTTTCTTTTCTTTTTTTTTTTTTTTTTAAACTTTATTTATTTATTTGCCTTGGTGTTTGCCTGGAACTGGAACTACAGACAGTTGTTAGCTGCCATGTGGGTGCTGGGAATCGAACCCGGGTCCTCTGGAAGAGCAGGCGGTGCTCTTAACCGCTGAGCCATCTCTCCAGCCCCCTTGTTTTGTTTTTCTAGACACATTTTCTCTGTGTAGCCCTGGCTGTCCTGGAACTCACTCTGCAGACCAGGCTGGCCTCTGCCTCCCAAGTGCTTGGATTAAAGATGTGCACACCCCCCACTCCGCTTTGAACTTTTGTTCTAGCTCTTTCCTGTACTTCTGTAGGTCTAGCTCTAGGCTTAAGCTGACAGCCACCCACAGGCCACTCTCTAGTCTAAGAGGGTACATACAGGAAGGAGCCATCTCCTGGAAAGCTAGGTTAAAGGCACCTAAGAGATATCTCTGCAGCCTTGCCTCCCAGGGCAGTCCTCTGATAGTTTCCTTCAGTTTCTGGCTGTATTCCTCTTGTGCTGGAAAGTTCTTTCTCCACAGTGCTGCTCATCTCCTTGGTGATCTGTTTTGACCATTTTCATCTGTCTGAGCCAAAGTGAAATGAGAGTCAAGTAAGAAGGGCCTGAACTTATAGATAAGCCTGCCTCTGTGCAGGGTGACATTGTGACAGTGAGGCTGAGACTCATCTCCTTGAACTTTCAGCTATCCTGCAGACAACCAAAGAGGATCTGTCTTGGCTGGACCCAAAAGAACCAGCATGGTCAGCCCGAGCCATCCACCCCCAGCTCCTCCTCTGGGTTCTCCACCAGGCCCCAAACCTGGCTTTGCTCCACCACCCGCCCCTCCACCCCCACCTCCAATGAGTGTACCACCTCCACTACCACCTATAGGATTCGGGTCTCCCGGGACCCCTCCACCACCATCACCTCCATCTTTTCCACCTCATCCTGATTTTGCTGCCCCTCCCCCGCCTCCCCCACCACCAGCAACTGACTATCCAATGCCACCACCTCCCTTGTCCCAACCATGTGGAGGTGCTCCTCCTCCTCCCCCACCTCCTCCGCCTCCAGGGCCCCCACCTCTTCCCTTTGGTGGTGCTGATGCCCAGCCTGCTGCACCACCACCACCTCTTTCTGATGCCGCCAAACCCAAGTCCTCATTGCCTGCTGTGAGTGATGCACGGAGTGACCTGCTTTCTGCCATCCGCCAAGGTAAATCTCAGTGGTGGGATCTTTACCTTTTCTAGGGAACAGCTTTCCTGGACCCCTGAGAAATTAGGACTGTGGGTGCGGGGGGTGGGGGTGGGGGGGACAGAACCTAAGGGTACTGAGATTAAGAGTCCTTTCTACATCTGTGGAGCATGAATTATTTTTAAGCTGAGATCTTGGAATTCCTTGAAAGGGGCATGCTGTATGTGTTTACTTTTTCTTGGGGAAAGCTCCCCAGAAAAAGTGAATCACTGTCCCAGAGGGCAGCTTTTCAGCCAGACTCAGTTGTCTATTATCCTTCCTCCCCTTCTCTCTCTCTCTCTCTCTCTCTCTCTCTCTCTCCTTTTTTCTCTCTCCCCCTCTCTCTGAGGCCAGAGTTGGTCTCAAGAATTTGGTGTGATTTGTCCTTTTGGTGACCCTCTGAGCATTTGCCTGATGAGATATGATGGTAGTCCACCTCCAGAAGCCTGGTGAGAAAAGAACCTTGTCCACAGCCAGGAAGAACATCTGGCTTCTTTTTAGAGAAAGATACAGATTCCATAAGACCTGTCTTTTCTTCTTCTCTTGCTTCTTCAAGAATTCTTTCTGTCCTTAACAGTCCTGTCCTGACTATCTATTGTTCATGACTGTTCTTGAGGATTCCTAGGCTAAGGCTGTGCCTGTTAACTCTGTTCCGCCTCCCTTCAGGCTTTCAGCTTCGAAAGGTTGAAGAGCAACGGGAACAGGAGAAACGTGATGTGGTGGGCAATGATGTGGCTACCATCCTGTCACGTCGAATTGCTGTTGAGTACAGCGACTCGGAAGATGATTCCTCTGAATTTGATGAAGATGACTGGTCGGATTAACTTCTGCCCGCTGCCCACATTCCTTTTTCTGTCCTTCCTACCTGCCGCCTTTGGCACCCGCTGTACCAGTCTCGTGGGGGGAGGACAAAGATCTAGCCAAGTCTCCAAATCACCACGGGCTTCCTTTCCTCTCCCCTGGCCATGGACTCGTGAGGGTCCATCGCTGAGCATCCCTCTTCTCCTCAGGAGACGGTTAACTATTGAGAGGAAAGAAAA
Organism: Sigmodon hispidus; assembly: GCA_004025045.1. Classification (NCBI taxonomy): domain Eukaryota; kingdom Metazoa; phylum Chordata; class Mammalia; order Rodentia; family Cricetidae; genus Sigmodon; species Sigmodon hispidus. Next base: position 20,944 of record PVIH01010199.1, on the reverse strand, counting down.
ACCCTGCAACACATCTCCTTGGTTGGGTTTCAACTGGAGATAATGCCTTCCCCTAAGGCCCCTTGTAACCCATGGCCTTCCTCAAAACCCTCACATTCTTAGTTGGCTACTTCACATAATGCTGTCCATCTCCTGCTCTTAAAGCAATGGCACAGCCTGTGTGGACATAGCTGGATCCTCTTCTGTACACTGAGAGTATATGGCAGCTAGACTGCCACACCCCTCTGCCCCACACTCACCCTCTGCAGCAGGGCTGCAGTTCAGCAGCTCAGCCCTATCTGGATGCCTTTGTTCCAGAAGGCATCAGGCCCCTAAAGAATGCCTCACTCCTTTGCCTAGAAGTGATGCCTTTCTGAAGGCTGGGGCTGCTGCCTTCCTCTCACACTTCCTCTTAGTGAGTGTGGTGTTGAGGTGGCCTTCACACGCCCCTCCCTCACCCCATGTGCCTTTAGACTGCACAGCCCAGTTTTAACCTCTGATATTCATGACCAAACTAACCCTGACTGACACACAGGGACCTGGGCCTCTGCTAACTGTCAGGAGCAAACTTGAAGGTGTGGCACTGCAGGACTGGAAGAGAATAGAATACTTTAGGTCCCTCCCCCTCCAGGATGTCTGTGAAGGCCAAGATGAGAAGTGACTGTCAAGGTCACACAGATAGTGATAGAGCAGGAGCCCAGCTTCCTGTTTCCAAGTCACCTGTGTTTTCTGGGACCAAATAATGAGCACCTGCTGGAGTCTGGGCAAAGCAGCCCTGGCTCCATTCTGCTCCAGACCGCCCGAATGCAGGGGGCTCATTGGGAGGGCTTGCAGTCTGTGCCAGGCACACTAGTACAGCGTTGACACTCATAGCCTCTCCTGTAACCGTTTATTTCCCCTTTCTATCTCCAGCCAGTCATGTGGCGTGCATGGGAGCTGTGCTGGGGACCAGAGTAGAGAGGAGTAGGGGGCAGCCTTGGCAGCCACTTCACTGCAGCTCCCTCCCCCTTTTGTTCCCCCAATTTAAGCCTAGGCTCTGCCAGCTGCAGAAACTTCAGTCCCTCAGGCTGGCAGGCGCAGCAGGTACCTGCCTGGGGGCCTGGCAGCCTTGAAGAGGCAAAAGGCAGGAGGACAGGGTCTCCTTCCTGGCTTCACCTCACTGTGCACAGAGATGTTTATTCCCATCTTACCCTCTCTCCCCAGAACTAATACACAGGTGCTATTATTCAGGAAAAAAACTGGTCAGCTTCGGCCAACAGCAAGGTTTCTTCTCTGCCCCAACTATTGTGTGGCCTCTTGTGCTGAAATCGGCTTTTCTGGCTTCAGAGCCTGAAACAAAGAGAAACAGGATCTGTCTCTACCCAGCACAGCAAATGGTTGGAGTAATTGCCAAAGCCCTCATAAACCCTCCGGCTTGAGGAGAGTGCAATCACTGCGTCTGCACTTGCTGAGTACCTCCCTCCGCCTCCTTTGGAGGTAGTGAGCACGCAGGTGCCAGCAGGCCCTCCCTCCTGCTGTGGCTACTCCTGAGTGCCCTGTCTGTCCCTGTCCCCTCCCCCATCCAGTGTCTGGCACAGGGCTTGGCACTCCATGCTGCGCATGTTTCCCACCCTGTGTTTTAGAAGCTGAAGGTGCTTTCATCAGAACCTTAAAATGGCTGTTGACCCCGGCTGCAGCCCAGCAGGGGCTGGAGAGGCAGAGGAGGGCAGTGGTCCTTCCAAATAGAAGTCCTGGGGCCTGGCCAGGACAGGGCTTGTGCCTAATGGCTTCCACTGAATTCCTCCCCTCCTCCTGCTCTCCGGGAAAGGGGAGCCAGAGACACTCACTGTGGTTCTGTTCCGACCGACCTTGAAGGGGCGGTATTGGCCTGGCTTCTGGAATGGACAGAGTCCACCAGGAAAGACTGGGGGCGGGAGGAGATGGGGAGGGGCCCTGTCTGTCTGCGGAAGGTAGGATTAGATCATTAGCTCAGTGACCTCCTAGGGTTTCGATGTGCTGTGTTCTCATCCTACAGCTGGTTTGGTAATGATCTGCAAGTCCCGGAGAGCAACTGCACAGCTCTGCCTGACGCTCTCATTAAAATCCATGCAGCCAAGCTCTGTGCTTTGTAGCAGCCGGCCTTGGGGGGCTGGGGACCCAGTCAGCTGAGAGGTCCTCCAGGCTCTACTTAGGTGTAAGTGTGCAAAAAAAAAAAAAAAAAAAAAAAAAATTAAAACATGATTCTCTAAAGCCAGAGCCCTTTAAAATAATAAAGGACCAGTGCAGATAGGTGTGTTTATGGAATCCTGTAATTGTAGGATACCAAGTTGGTGATTGTTCCAACTGGGCTAAGGCTGGGAAGAGTAGAAGGCAGTGTACCATAAGGACTCCTAAGTGCGGAAGCCAGGGAGCTGCCTCCCTCCCTGGTCTGCCTAGCCCAGGGGGCCTGCCCCGTTCCTGGGGCCCTGGGGCCCAGCTTGCAATCCGTAGTGTCAGAAGTGACTTGTGGCTTTGCCTTGGTCGTGAGATGATTTCATTCCAAGGGTGGGGGTGGGGGATCCCTTGGAGGCTTGGAACAGCTGGCCCAAGCTCCAGCTCGCCTCCAGTGGAAGCTCAAGCGCCCTCAGAAACGACCCTGGCCAATGTCACCGCAGAGCTGAGGCAGTGTTGTCAGGGCTAATGTGAAATCTCTTCCCGTGGCGCCGATCCTCCGGCTCTGCAGCGCCAGCTTGGACAGATTGAGGTCTCTGTGGCTTTGGTGACCCTTCTTAAGCATTCCCACTGTGTTCCTGCTCCGCACTTGGACCTGCCTGCTGCTGCAGCCCCTTACTTGACCTCAGGGCCTGGGGAGGAAGGCAGTGTGCTAGGGCCAGCCTTCTTGGGGGTCATCAAGCTTTGAGCTTGGCCAGTGCCCATCGGACCTGGGACCAGGTGCTGCACAGAGGAGTGCCTTCTCCTGGGCGCCCGCCCCCCACGCCACATTCACTTCAGTAGGGCCTCAGTGAGGACTGGGAACAGTTCTGTTACTCTGTTAACTTGATTCAGTTAATTCACTTGAGAAACTAACCAAATTTTACTCTCTGCCTAGGATGATGTGCACACAGGAGAGAAAGCTATCATGCTCCCAAAGTGCCTTGTTTTCTCTGATATAAACATATTTATAAGGACATATTCCAGTAGGTTCTTGGGTGTGTTTCCCACATCACGATTGTGTGAGCTAATATATAGTGGGATACTGTCTAAAAACAGACCCCTCTCTCTCCTGAAGGTTGGGAAGGGGGATCTGAGTAGTGAAATGAAGCCACCCTCAGAGTGGCCCTTTTTTCTGTCCTTTTCATACAGTAAAAGAGCATATACAGGCTGGGTGGGGGTGTCTCGTGCCTTTAATCCTAGCAGCACTTGGGGGGTGGGGCAGGCAGGGCTGTGAGATTGAGGCCAGCCAGGGCTGTTACACAGGGAATCCTTGTCTCTAAACAACAACAGAAAATCCAGCTACTTTGGTTTCTTGTTGTTTGTTTTATTTTGTATTGTTTTGAGACAGTGTTTCGGGTACACCAAGCCGGCCTTAAACTACAGCAGCTGAAACTGTCCTTGAACTCCTGATCCCCATGCTTCACCCTCCAGAGTGCCAGAATTATAGGCATCTCACTGCCTGGCTAGGACAACAACCCTTTTATTTTATTTTATTTTATTTAGTTTTCAAGTCTGGTTTCATTTGCTTCTCTGTCAGGCTCATTGTGTGTATCATATTTGTACTTCAGTAACCTAAAGGTTCCATGTAACTTTTATGTATGCACATGAGTAGTTTAAATGCCAACATTTTCAGAAATTTGATAAAGTCTTCATAGCCACTCAGTCATCTCTGGTATGTTTGTGTGTGTGTGTGTGTTTTATGGGAGGAGGGATCACAAGAGGCAACCTGAGGGCCACAGGTGGGTGAGGGAGCTCTCCAAGGAGTCCAGCATGGCTGAGCTCCAAGGGCAGGAGGCCTCTAGCTGGTTTGTAGGCTGCACAAGACCCTTGTGTGAGGACAGTCCTGGCGCTGGCTGCCCACAGCCCCTCACAGTCAGGAGAGGTGCACACCCTGAATGCTGATGCTGCTTTCCCAACATCTGCTGGGCATCTTGTCTGCCTCTCAGACCCCAGCAACTTACCTTAAATAGAACAGTTTACAATGGGATCCGATTTAAAAAAAAAAAAAAAAAAAAAAGGTTTAGGCTGCTCCACAGCCCCTCTCTTGCCTGCCTGAGGAAGAATGAGGGGGCTAGATTTGCATTCTGACCCTTCACAATGACCTGCCCAGGAAGCAAGGGTTGTTCAGAGCGCAGCTGCTGTGGGTTACTGTCCCTAGGGGTAATTGATGAGCAGGCACCCAGTTCCGGGCCCAGCAGACTCAGTGGGGTGGCCCTGGGGAGATGAGAGGGAGAAGCATCGGAGCACAGTGGGTCACCACGCCTGCTGTTTGCAGAGAGTCACCCACGGGTGTCCCGTGACGGGGGCAGAAGTTTTGAATTGTCAGCAAAGTGCTGCGCCAGCCGCTCTGAGCTCATCGCTGGAGGTGGGGTGCCGTGGAGGGGCCGCAGAGCCCCTCGCTTCCCTCCCGTGCAGCCTGTGTTTAGTCAGCACTTGGCTGCTGGAGCTGGTGACTGACAGGCAGCCAGACGCCCGCCCTGGCAGAAGACAAAATGGTGTCGGAGCCGCCCTTGTTGGGAAGGAGTGTTCTGGGAAGCTGGAGGCCCGCGCCTGGATGCCGGCTCTGCGGCTGCCTGTTGGAAGGCCTGACCCTGTGTGAATCCTTTCACCTTCTAGAACTATTCACCTTGGGGAAAATGGGCATTTACTGAGCGTCCCCTACCTGCTGTAGGCAGCATGTGTGTAGTTTGATCTTTAAAGTCCTCAGTCTGACAAGAAAGAGACACTGCCTGCCATGCCATTTTTACACTGCCTGACTACCACCACCCAGCAGCAGCTTGGGGAGTGCCGCTGTCTAAGGTTTGAGCTCTTATCTGCCCCTCCCACTCCTCCCATGCTCAGCTTTACAGGTGCAGTAAGAGGTGAGGGTTATTTTTGCTCTTTGAAGTCAAGCGAGCTTGACTGGGGGCCCAGCCATCTTCGACCTTTGGAGGGGAAGTAGCCTGTGCCCTTGACCGCTTAGGAACAATGTGGGTTCCCTAGGTATGGGCTCCATGTGGGCGTACCCTGCCCTGTTCTCACACGCACATGTTCGTTTACACACATTTTCCGTGAACAGCACACAGTCCAGGAACACATGCATACACTGTGCACAGAGCTCTGCTCTTTTGCAAAACAAGGATACATGTCAGCATACAGCTTCAGGAGCTGGCATAATTGCAGGCACATCTAACAGTCCTCCAGAGCCATGGTGCTGGCTGGCTGCCTCGGCCAGTTGCTCACTGCCCCCTCCTGGCCACCTTTTCACCCGGGCAACCTGGCACCATTTCCTGAAGTTCAGCTCAGGGTGATTAGGTGGTCAGTTCCCACCTAGATCATGGGATGGAACAATTTCTGCCCACCCCCCCCCAAGGCTCAGGGTGGGGGTGGGGGGCCTCGAGAGGGCCTCTTGAAGCTTAAGAACACAAACAGCCTGAACATCCTGAGGAATCAAAGTGGAATTGCAGCCCTGTGTGACAGGAGGGCAGATATCTTCCACTTGGGCAAGCAGCCACCCCTGCCCCGCCCTGCCCTGGGGAACTGCACATACTTCATGCTCTCACAGGCGCAGAGGGGCAGACTTCCTTGCTGACCATGCAGGGCTCCTCCAGCTCAAAGCTCACTGTTTGCTGTCTGGGCCTGCACTTCCTCTCTTCAGCCAGGAGTGGAGCCTGATACTGGGTGCAGTAGCTCCACTGTGGCGTTTCAGTCTTTGCTAACAGTAACACTTGCAGGTGTGTGCCTGAGTAGGGCACATCCGGAAAGGATTTAGTGGACTCATCCGGACGGACTTCAAAGGACTGCCCACATAAAGCCTTTGATTCCTATTGAACAGAAGTGGGAAGGCACAGAAAGGCATAGCAATTTGCCCGGAGTCACACAGTAAACTGGCATCAGATGTTAAAACAGAAACCTTATCAATGCTCCAGAGAACACAGAACCTTTGTGAGCTTGGGCCCAGAGCTAAGGAGATTGGAGCTGTCCCGAAAACACGGACAGGATCCGTATGGCTATCTGAAGACTTAAGGGAAGCCCACAGGACAGTTCTACACTTAGGGCAGAGGGAAGGCTGGGAAAATGCAACTCTGAGTCTGTGGATTCCACTGTTTCCCACTGCACAGGGTAAACCTCTGGCTTGGTTTTATGCAGAGGCCTGAAGCAAGCTAGGGAGCCTCTCCCTATCCCATGGCTGCTGGCTTGGTTGTCAAAATAAACACACAAGTGACATGTGCACACAAGCCTGGAATATCAGTGTTTACTCTCACCTGAATGAGTTTTTTTTTTTTTTTAAATGTCATTTGCCTGCATGTCTAACTGTGTAAGGGTGTCAGATCTTAGAATTACAGACAGTTGTTAGCTGCCATGTGGATGCTGGGACTCGAACTCAGGTCCTCCAGAAAAACTGTCAGTGCTCTTAACCACTGAGCCATCCCTCTAGCCCCCAGTGAGTTTTTACATACATATCATACACGACTGTAATTAGTTGTGTTTATGTGACTATTTATGTATTTATTTTTTAAGGCAGGGTCTCCTTAGAATCTCACTCTATGACCCACACTGGCCTTAAATTACTGGTGATCCCTCTGCCTCAGCCTTCTAAGTTTTAAAATTCTAGGTATAAGTCACTATGCCACAATGCCTGGCATTAAAAAAATGGAAATTGAACCCATGGATTTGCTGTAGCCTCAGGTCCTGTGTATGAGTTTCTATATATAAATAATGTCTGTGGGCTGAGAGGATGGGTCAGCACCTAAGAATTCTTGCTGCTCTTGCAGAGGACCAGAATTTGATTCCTAGCACCCAGTTAGGCAGCTGGCAATCACCTGTAATTCCAGCTGCAGGGAATCTGAGGGCCTGTGCACTCAGGTAAAGGGCTTGCCTACAATGTGTCAATCTTTGAGTTCAATCCCTAGTATCGTATAAAGCCAGGCTTGATGATTACATACCTGCAATTTAATCCCTTGGTAGATAGAAGGAAGCAAGATCAGAAGTTTAATGCCATCCTTGACTGCATAGTGAGTTCAAGGTCAGCCTGGGCTACCTGAGACCCTGTCTAAAATAAAATAAAATTTTAATAAGTGATTTCTGCATGTCTGACAGGTAACTTAATGCACAGGTAAGGTGTTGCTTGGGTGTGTGCTTGGTAGGGACACTGAATACACTTGGGAATAAGTGCTCACTTCACTTGCCTTGGTGTGTAGAGCTGGTGGAACATGCTTACATATGCCTGCCAGTGGTGTGTGTGTGTGTGTGTGTGTGTGGACAGAAATGGCTTCATGTATGACAAATGACAGTTCATGTAAAATCAGAATGCCCTTGTGAGGAAAGTATGATGCCAGTACTCCCCCATCCCTTGTTTGTGGGGTGCCCTAATGGGCAGCAGCCAGATCCCTGGCTCTTAACTCCCTCCTCCCCCAACAAACACTCAATTCCCTGGACTCCTCCTGCTCAGCCAATTTGCAGCCTTGCTGTAAGCTCCCAAGAAGGCCCTGCAGCAAAGTCAGGGGGCTGGTGGCCAATTAGTGAAGGGGTTAATCAGGGATCTGGGGACCCCTAGGGGGTGGGAGGCTGAAGGCAGCCATGGGGTTGACAGAAGCAGGAGTTATCTGTCATAAAGCCAGGGAAGGAGAAGAGGAAGGAGAGGTCTGTAGGTGTGCGGAACCAGAGGTAGGTCATGGATTCATGATTTCGGAGTACTAACAGCAGAGAGCATGTGTGAGTGTGTGTGCGCTGTATGAAATAACATGTAGATCGATTCAAGCCCGTGAATGTGGTCCTGCAATTGTGTTTACATGACTATGACTGCCACCCATATACACATGTGTATTTGTAACTTTAGTGGTGTACAAATGGGTTTGCTTATACTAACATCTAGACATATGGTTATGTACGTACATACAAGGTTAGGTCTATATACACATGTGTGCAAGAATATGTACATTTTCTGGGTGTTCCAGCATGTACCCATGAACTATAAAGCTCCTGCATATAATGGTATATCTAGTGTGCATATCAAGTGTGCCTGCACAAGTGTGCAGGTGCATCCAGGGATGATACATGTGTGCTTGTGTTGTGTCTCTGAACAGTCAGGTGCCTAGTTTTCCTGTGTGTGTGTGTGTGTGTGTGTGTGTGTGTGTGTGCCCATGTGTATGTGTCTGTGTATGCAGAGAGCTTGGCATGGAAAAAGCTGGGGGATGGTGGGCTCCAAGCTGCAGAAGGGAATCTGACAGACGAGCCTTGCCGCAGCCCCCGGCCCCGGGAGCCTGTTTTCTTGCCTGTGGAAGCTGTGAGCCCGTGAACTCATCTTATATTAATAGCTTCTGTCTCTCCACTTATTGCGGGGAGAGACGGTCATGGCCCCTGCGGGGCACAGCACTCAGGGCTGCCTCACCTCCCACAAGGTCCAGCACCCTCTCCTGGCCTGTATAACAGTAGACTCAAGCATGGGGATGAGGAAGCTGGCCAAGACAGAGTAGCTGGGAGGTTTAATACGTGCCCCCCCCCAAGACACACAGGCTGAGCAGCCCAGGGCTGAGCACCAGAGGGGGCTGAGAGAAACAGGAGGCTTAATATGAAGGGGGGAGATTTAGCTCCCCCTTTCAAGGGCTCTTAGAGGCCCTCTGCCTAAGGGGAAGCTCAGCTTGCTGAGTTCCTGGTCTAGGAGAATCATGACCTTGTCTTCAGGAGCCTGTAGCTCTGAGGAGGAAACAAAGAAATCTGCTCTGATGAGCCTTCAATTTGAAGGGACATGTCCCTTCTTCCAGGGACCTCAGTTGGAGACAAGATATAGTACTACCTTCCAGAACCAGGTCTGACTTTTACCTTCCTGCACATTGTGGGTTAAGGAAGAGGGAAGAGGAGGGTTTGGTGTATAAATGGTTTCTTCTAAGTCCAGCAATTCTTAACAAGGGTTCCCTGGAGAAGAACTGGGCTGCAGGGGAACTGACCCATCTCTGCAAAACTCTTTAAAAAACCCAAAGAAAGGAAGACACACACCCTCTGCCCCTGCCAGCCCACCACACAGGCAGGTTACAAATACCTCAGAGCACTGTACACTGCCCAGACAGAGCAAGAGCCTCCATTGAGGTCCAACACAGACTCCTAGACACAGGGTGGCAGCTGGTAGGCTTCTGTGTGGGACCCAAAGCAGGATGCTGGAATGAGAATACAAGGTTAGAACAGGAAACTACCTGGGTCAGGACTCCCTAGGGTGCTCAGGAGTAAGCAAAGAGATGCTTCCCCACAGTGCTTCTTCAGAGGATGAGTTATAATCTGATATCCAAGTTTCACCCTAACCTAGGCACAGGTATGCCTGCCCCACATCCTGGCCAGGTTCTTTTGACTTGTTGCCAAAACTGATTCCCTAAACCAGTGTGTGGGGGTGCAGATTTGGAAGCATATATGACCTGGGTTCAAATCCCAGCTTGACTGACAATGAATGTGACCTTTCTAGGAGGCTTCCCTTTCTTTTAAACATTGAGAGAGAGCGTTTCATACAGCTTAAGCCAGTCTCAAACTCCTCTTGTAGCTGTGGATGACTTGGTGATCCCATAACCTCCACCTTCCAGGGCCTACTATCAGAGGTGTGTGCCACCACGTCATTAGTGTGATGGCAGAATCAAGCACATGGTAAGAAAACTGACAGATACAGCATGACTAAGAGGCTCAGTACCTTTCCCCAGACACACACAGGTATGAACACACGCACTGGGGATCAAACCTAGAGCTTCATTGCACTCTACCAACTGAAATGTATCCCAACCTCCAGGAAGGCCTTTCTTCTGTCCACTTTCATTTTATAATTCCTCATATATTCTCTATTTTTCCCCACTTTATTTCTCTTTGAAGATGTAGTCATTAACACTGCAGGGTTGTTCTTTATTTCTTTTTTTTTTTTTTTTTTTTGTGTGTTCTTTATTTCTGTAGTAACTGTTTTTAGCTATTTGTATGTATGTGTATCTGTGCATGGGTATATGCATGTGTGAGTGCAGTGTCTGAGGAGGCCAGAAGGGGGCATTAGATCCCAGGGAGCTCAAGTTATGGGCAGTTGAAATCTGCCCAATGTGGGTCCAGAGAAACAAACTCAGTTCCTTTGTTTGAAGGGATCAAAGACTTGCGCTGCCACAGCCAATTAGCTCAGTCTCTTTGTAAAATAAGTGTGTGCTCTTAACTTCTTAAGCCATCTCTTCAGCCCTATCTGCAATTATTGAAAACCTTTTCTGTTAGTGCTATTTTCCCTACTAGACATTAAGTTATCTGCAAGAGCATTAGTAATAGCGATGGCCCATTACTCACAGAGTTTCTGTAGCTCAGGGAAGCCTTGACCATGTAATCCACTTGCTTCAGTAACTGATTGCATAGTATTTAGGGATTTACAGGTATGTGACGCCGTGCTCAACTTATTGAAACCTCCTCTTACCTTTCTTGCATGGTTTTTGTTGTTGTTGTTGTTTGAAATGGGGTCTAATGTTGCCCAGGCTAACCTTGAATTCGTAATAAAGTTGAGGTTGGCCCTGAACTCCTATTTTACCTCCCAATGCTGGGAATAGATGAACCCCCACATCCAGCATCTATCTTCCTGAGACTAGAGCATTTACCCTACTGATGATGCCATGCTGTGCTAGTATGTGAAATGTTCGGCTTCTGGTTTGCCTTGGAGCGGGTGTTTGTTCAGTGAAGATCTCATCCAGGTGGTCTTCCAAACAAGTGAGGGTACAACCAAGGCTTGAGCTGGGCATCCCTCACCTGGGCCTCGGACTCCTGTGGCCACTGTTAGGGAGGGGTCTTGAACTCCAGGAAAAAGAATGGGAGCTAAGAAATGGAGATGGAACTGTGTCTCAGCAGAGTCTGAACAAGTAAGATAAGTAAGCTGCTGCTACCTGCTAGGGACCTTTCTCTATCTATCTATCTATCTATCTATCTATCTATCTATCTATCTATCTATACAGGGTTTCTCTGCCTAGCCCTGACTGTCCTAGAACTCTCTCTGTAGACCGGGCTAGCCTTGAACTCATAGAGATCTACCTGCTTCTGCCTCCCAAGTTCTGGGATTAATGTGCTTGCACCACCAACCACCCAGCTTGGGGCCTCAGAAATATCTGAAGGCTCCTTCAAGCTTTGGCCAGCTGCACAGCTTGCCAGGCTGAACTAGTCAGAGCGTCCTTATTTATGTATTTAGTTGTGTTTTTTTAATAGGGTTTTATGTAGCTGGCCTCAAACTTGCTATGAGCTGAAGCTGGCCTTTAACTCCTGATCTTCATGCCCTCCCTCCTCAGGTATTGGGATTATAGACATGAACTATCACACCTGGCTGCTGTTTCATTTCTTTTGTTTTTCCATTTTATGTGAATGGGTGTTTTGTCTGCAAGTATATCCGTGGCTGGTGCCTGTGGAGGCCAGTAGAGGGCACCATATCCCCTGGAACTGGAGTTACAGATGGTTGTGAGCCATGGTGTGGGTGTTGGCAATTGAACCCAGGCCCTCTGCAGAAACAGCCAATGCTCTGTTACCCTGAGCTGTTTCTCCAGCCCTCCCTGTATTTTGTGTGTGCTGTTAGGGATTAAACCCAGGGCCTTGTCAGCACTCTACCCCTGAGCTATATATATCTTGAGTCCTTAGGTGTTTCAAAACAGAATCTCTGTGGTGATATATTGTGTAGGCTCTAAAGAAATAGCCTGAAGATCAGAGAACAGAGTCAGCCATAAATGTCATGGAGTGGTAGCTCACGGCAGCTTTAATTCTAGCACTTTGGTGGCAGAGGCAAAGATTCATCTGGACCTCTGTGAGTTCAAGGCCACACTGGGCTACATGAAATCAATCCAGGTCAGGAAGGAAACAGTCAAGTGGTGGTGGCACACACCTTAAATCCTAGCACTTGGTACCCTGCCTTTGCTCCCTCCCAGTTCTCGGAAGCACACAGCCTTTAATCCCAGCACTAGGAATTTTGAAACAGGAACTAATAAAGCTGGGTAGAGAAAGGAACATAAGGCAGAAGGAGACAGGATCTTCCCCTTTCGGCTGAGGAGTTGGCGAGGTGAGAAGTGGCTGTGGCTTGTTCCTCTGTCTCTCTGATCTTTTTTTTTTTTTTAACTTTTATTTACTTATCTGCCTTGGTGTTTACCTGGAACTGGAACTACAGACAGTTTCGAGCTGCCATGCAGGTGCTGGGAATTGAACTCAGGTTCTCTGGAAGAGCAGTCAGCGCTCCCAACCCATCTCTCTGATCTTTTAGCATTTGCCCAAATATCTGGCTCTGGGTTTTTATTATTAATACCAATTAGGATTCATGCAACAAGAGCTGGTATTGAACTCGGCGTGTAGCTGAGGCTAGCCTAGTATGACCATCCAGCCTCTGCCTCTCTAACACAGGGATTACAACAGACATGTACCATGTCATCCCAGAGCTTCCCTTTAGGCAGCCTCTGCCCTGTGCTGAGCAAGGCCTTCCTTCAGAAGCCCCAAGTTCAGGTCTCCAGGTGCACAGACTATTACACAGAGGAGAAGCCTTACCAGCTCCACAATGACCAGACCTCTGTGACCACGCCCCAAATGTGGGACACTGGCCCTAAGGATATAAGGCAAGGTCCAGAAGGTCCTAAGCCCCAGAATCAGGAGAAAGCAAAACAAAAAACAACAAACAGAAGTGAGAAGTCATTGCCCAGGGGGTTGAGCACAGATCTGGGAAACACATTCCAGGTTTGAATATTGTCTTGAATTTCTTAGCTATATGACCTCAGCCTCAGTTTTCTCATGAATGTAAAATGGAGACAATATTCTTTGTGCCTGGATGTTGGTTAGGCATATGCAGTACCCTTCGCACAAAGCCTAGCTCAGAGGGAACTCTGTTGGAAGGAAGCTATTACTGGGAAGGGAACTTGCACACTAGAAACATGTTCTGCATGTCTGAGCCCTGAACCATCCTCAGTCTAAGAGGAGTTTAGTATCCTGGTTCTGAGTGCTGAGTCCCTGGGTGCCGAGGTTCTTCCAAGTTGATGTCCAGGGTCTGGTCTGAGGGCACTGTTACATCGTCAGCCACACTCCACTCTGGGTCTCCACTTTCCCAGATTCCTTAGGTAGGCCCACTATCCTGGCTCAACTCTACACCATGCACAAACACAAATATTTAGCAAAAAATCATTTTTATTGAGTAGGGTTGGGGACTGGACAGGAATGCACTGGGGACCGTACCCCGATTGGCAGAGGGGTGAGGTATTGGCTCTTGCCCCACCTCCTCTAGGGCACCTCAGGGTAAGGCCTGGCCCCCAGGTCATGGCTGTGGCACTGAAAGCCGGGCTGGAGTGGAGATGGGGGTGCATTTTATAGTCCCGACTGCCTGGCCGGGTTGCAATTCCCCCAAATGGCCACTAGAGGGAAGCCGGGCCTCAGCACAGAGGAATTCTCGGTTACTCAGGTGATGGCTTCTTAAAAAAATAAAAAAACCAGAGGCTGGTGTGTTCCTCCCGCAAACCCGAGCAGTGCAGGCCTGAGGAGGAGGCTCTGGTTTCTATGATCTCTCTGATAAAAAATAAGCAAAAATAACAAAATACGTGTTTTTTTCTTTCTCCATCCCCCCTCTGGGAACTGAGGTCACAAATGGGGACAAGGGACTGGGGACACCCTGGCGCAGACTAGATTTCAAAGTGCGGGTCTCTTTTTTCCCCTAATCACCATAAATAAATTTATAAATAATACATACTAAATAAATAAATATACTTTCTTTGTATGTTCACATATATAGTGATAAATCTTTCATCTAGGCAACTAAGTGATTAACCTCTCTGACTCTGGATCTTCAAAATTCAAAACTGAAGTGACGTGGTCAAGGTCAAGATTCCATGGAAGGAAGATCAAGGACTTGGAATGGTACTGTAAAATTCCCAGCATTCTGGAATTGCAAACCACTTGGAATTACCATCTGGAACATTCTAGAACCATGCAGCCAGCTGGGCTGGGTCCCTGAAGGAATCTTGAACAAGATCCTAAAACACCCAATGTCTTAGAACTCCAGAACCAGCTGGGTCTTAAGGGTGTGCAGCTAGGGGGTTGGAACTAAGCCCTGGTGGGTCTAACATTCTGCTCTGTAGTAGTCAAAGCCACAGAACCACCAGGATGAAACTAGACGTCACTAGGGGACCGGGACCGGAATGGAATCTTGGAAGTAGAACAGCAGCAGCAGATGGCCCACAGCACCTTCTGCACATCTTGGTTGCGGAAGGCGTAGATGACGGGGTTGATCATGGAGTTGTAGGTGGCCGGGAGCAGGGTGAGATAGGTGTAGAGATCTGGAGAGTTGGCATCTCCCAGGAGGCAGTAGACAGTGAAGGGTAACCAGCAGGCAGCAAAGGCACCAAGCACCACGGCCAATGTGGCAATGCCCTTGCGGGTGGCCACGTAGTGAGAGGCAGGCAGCAGGTGTCGTTGGAGGGCAATCTGCTGGGCATGGCGGCAGACAATACGACAGATCTGGGCATAGAGCTGCAGCATGATGCCAAACACCATGAAGAAGGCGATGGCCAGGACCACCAGATGGTTCTTGGAGAGTGGATATACCACACCACATGTGGTCAGGCCATCCTGGCAGTTCCAGGCCAACACAGGAACCAGCCCCAGCCCCAGGGCACCCACCCACACCAAGGCCAGCATGACATAGGTTCGAGTTACTGTTGTCTCTGAGTAATAGGTGAGAGCGTTGTACAAGGAAAGGTAGCGGTCAACAGTGATGGCCAGCAGGCTGCCAATGCTGGCAGTAAAGGCCATTGCTAGCACGCCAACCAGCACCAGGCTCATCTCTGGTGAGCCAATGCAAAAGACAGCTGCAAAGTACAGGACCAGGCCCAAGCCTGCCAGCAGGTCCGCTATGGCCAAGCTACCGACCAGCAGGAACATGGGGGCACGGAAGGCGGGAGTACCCACGATGATGGCCACCACCAGTGCATTCTCACAGGACACCAGGGTGCCTGAAATGCATAGTACCACATCCCAGGCCCTGGGAGAGGGCAGCAGTGGAGCTGGGCCTGTGGGTTCCTCTGCTGGGTCCACACCGCTTACATTCACGCTGCCTGAGCCTGCTGAGAGCCAGGCCATGGAGCTGCCTGTACCCCACATCATAGTACCTGTAGAAGAAAGGCCCTATGAGACACTGGCAGGCCTGTATCCTGACAGGAGGCCCTTGGAGGGGAGATACCTTTCAGGGTAACAGGTAGGGTACCTATGCCCTGTCTCCCAATTCATGTCCTGAAGCTCTTGCCCTATGCCTTGTCCTCTAATACCCTGAGGCCTCTTATCCTGGCCACCCCTTCCTTGTGTCTCTTCACCCTCCTTTCCATTCCTGTGAGTCCTAAAGAACTCTTGCCAGTGTGGTCAAAAATGTGGATTCAGAAGTGAGTGGAGAACTACAAGATTCAAGGTGAGTCTTAAAAAGGCTCATGACTAGGGGAGAGACACATGTCAAGAAGGAGGACAGTCAGCTCCCTCCCATCAGAGATGATGACTCGGTTCCTGGAGCTCCCAGACCCCCTCACGATTCGCAGCACTGCTAGCCTCAGGCTCCGCCCCCAGGCAAAGCCGGTGCAGCTCCTTGCCAGCCCCCAATCGACATTCTTAGGGTAACACCTGGAAACTCATTTCCCTTACACTCTCTTCCAGACTTCTGTCTCCGGACAGACCCCTTTCTCCACCTAACCCCTGGGTCTCCGTAGCTGACACCCCCTGGTGGAAGCCTGGATTCCTGAGTCAGACCCCTTCTGCCCGGACACTTGGATTTGGGGCCTGACTCCGCCTCTTGCCTTGAATATCTGAATCCCTAAATAAGACACCTCCCGCTGCTTGGACGCCCAGGTGCCCGCCCCAGATGCCTCCTGCCCTCTCAACCTCAGATGACTTCCAGTCCCTCCAGGGCCTCGGGTCCCTCAGGAATGCTCATCCTTCGCCGGGTCACATCACATCGCTCGAGCATCCGAACACTTGGGGAGCTGCATGCTAAAGCAGAATCTAATAATCCAGAATCCCAACTACGACCTCCGGACCCTGAGCAGCCGAAAGCATCCTTCCGCTGACCCAGCGCCCCTGCACCCGGAGTGTCCTCCCAGACTCTGGGTACCTGCGGCAGGGCCCACTACTCACCGCTCAGGACCAGGCGCGGCCGGGCCGCGGGGAGCATCCACTCAGGTCCTGGCAGAGCAAGGTGTGCGCGGACCCCAAGAAGCCCCCGCGGCCGCGGGAGACGCGGCGTGAGTCACCCCGCCCCGCCCCGCCCCCGGCCGCCGGTTTGGTGACGTCAGAAGCCCAGTCGGCCAATGGGCGCGGCGCGCTGGAGCGCAGCGCGTGCTGCGCGGCATAGTAATGAGGCCTCGCGCGGCCCGCTCCCCCATTCATAAAAAAGTGACCGTGGCCGCGGCCCCGCCCCCTCCGGAGCCGGCCCGCGCTGTCCTTGACGCTACGCCCTCTGCAGGTCGGGGGCTTTGGGGGCGCTAATGGGAGAGCCTCAGAAAAGACTCAGGATGTAGGAAGAAGACAAGGGATCGGGATAGCCTGCGGGGGTGACGAGCACCCTCGGGTGTCAGAAATGAGCTGACACAAGACAGGTGATGGAGTTGACTGGGCGTCCCCGGTGAGGATGACAGCCTTTGCTTCTGATAGGGCCCCGAGGTGACAGTGACAGCACGAGGGAGTAGGGAGGTGGGTGGCTGTGACGCTATGAAGGTGGTGACAGGATCTTGGAGGACGGTGGCTGTGGGACGGTGACGGGGGGAGGGATAGACTCCTCAGGGCAAGCAGAGTCAGTGTCAGGGTGACTGCAGCATGATGAAGCTCGAGGACCCCAGGGTGGCAGAGGTGGTGACAAAGCTTTGGAGGTGAGCATTCAGGTGAAGGAACTTCAGGTCACTGTGACCCTGGACCGAGGGGTCCCGGAATGAAGAACAAATGACTTGGGAGTGGGCCCCAGAGTGAGGGGATAGGGTAGGAAATCTCACTGGACGCTGACCCAGCAGGTGAGCTGCTGCCAGGACAGGTCCCGTGATGCTGGGGTTAGGATAAGGAGCTGGTGACGTCACTTATGTGGGCCCAATAGCATCCTCGCAGCACGGGAGGGTGCGCCTGGCAAGATTTCAAAACCTGAATTATTTATTGAAGGATCTGGAAAGCCAGAGCGGGCATGGGGGGGGGGGGTGTCCACTTCCCCGAAGCATCAGGAGGATAGGGAGCCGGGAAGAACTTGGAAACCGAAGGACTGGACAGCTCCATGCTCAGATCCGCCTCTCTGAGCGCGCAGTTTAGGTACTCAGTGGGTGGAGCAGAGGAAAAACTTCTTCCCCAACCCTGCCTGCCCCATTCCTAGGGAAATGCCCCATCAGTAACCCTTGGGACCCTAGGGATCAGTCCTGCACCCTCTCCCTTTGATCCTCTCTGGAATGTTCAAGGGTGATGGGAGTCAGGTTAGGGTATAAGGCTGAGGAAAGGGAGGCCAAGAAGCAGGGAATAGCATCACACACCCTCACAGCTGCACAGGGCTGAAGAGAACATTTTAGTCCGAGATGGTGAGTTCAGCCAGTAGGAGTGAACTAGCTTCAAACCCTCATTTCCCATTTCCTCGCTGTGTGATTTTTGAGTCTCTCAGGCTCTCTGGCTATGTATTGACTATCAATGGCCTATTTGGTCAGTGAGGGATACCACGGAAGCATACATAGGTGGACACTAAGAAAATGAAGTGTTAAAACAAGCAAATTAATTTTTTAAAATGTTTATTATTTATTTTATGTGAATTGGTGTTTTGTCTGCATGTATAACTGTGTAAGGGTGTCAGATCTTGGAATTACAGACAGTTGTTAGCTGCCATGTGGATGCTGGGAATCGAACTCAGGTTCTCCAGAAAAACAGACAGTGCTCTTAACCGCTGAGCCATCTCTCCAGCCCTAAAATAAGCAAATTAATTATTTAAAAAAATAAAATAAAGAGGGCTGGGGAGATGGCTCAGAGGTTAAGAGCACTGACTGCTCTTTCAGAGGTCCTGAGTTCAATTCCCAGCAACCACATGGTGGCTCACAACCATCTATGATGAGACCGGGTACCCTCTTCTTGCAAGTAGACATATATGGAGGCCAAATGTTGTATACATAATAAATAAATAAATCTTTTTAAAAAAATAACGAAATGAAGAGTGGGGACAGGAAGTGCTGCCTTTGAGGGCCAGGAAGATGAGACCGTCCTGCTGGCAGGAAGATGAGACTGTCCTGCTGGCAGGCTCTTTGCATGGTTGTCTCTGAGTTCTCTCCAGAGTGCGCTTTCAGCCACGTCTTCTAAAACAGGCTTCCTGACCTCGGTCACAGATGGCCAACTAATTCTGTCCCTGTTTCTCCTCATCTCTGTTTGTTAGGCTTTAGGGTGTGCAGAACTCTTTTTTTTTTTTTTAACTTTATTTATTTATTTATTTATTTGCCTTGGTGTTTGCCTGAAACTGGAACTACAGACAGTTGTTAGCTGCCATGTGGGTGCTGGGAATCGAACCCAGGTCCTCTGGAAGAGCAGACGGTGCTCTTAACCGCTGAGCCATCTCTCCAGCCCCCGGTGTGCAGAACTCTTAAAACAAAATATGCATCCAAGTTTCTTGTTCTGTTTGCCAGGAGTCTGAGTCTGTCCCATTGAGGGATCAGCCATGTGAGTAAAATGGCTGGTTTGTGCTAGGAGCAATGCCCCATATGTAATGAACAGTATTCAGTAATTATTGTCTGTTGCATGATAAAAGGCAAATGGAATAATCAAAAAGAGAGAGAAACAAATGGAACAGTGGCACACACCTTTAATCTCAGATTTTAGGAGGCGGAGACAAACAGATCTCTGTGAGTTCGAGGCCAGTCTGGCCTACATAGTGAGTTTCAGGACAGTTAAGGCTATGTAGACAGACCTAGTCTCAAAAAGAAAAACAATCACAGCTCAGAAGTTAAGAGTACTTGCTGCTCTTGCAGAGGCGGCTCACCTTCTGCCGGCATACAAGCATACAGTTAAAACAAAGCAAAACAAAGAAACCCTTGCCAGGTAGTGATGACACTCACTTTTAATCCCAGCATTTGAGAAGAAGTTGTAGGACAGCCAAGGCTACACAGGGAAACTCTATTTTGAAAAACCAAAGCCAAAAAACCCCACTCATATATAGATAAAATAATAGGTATCTAAACAAATTGCAAAGAAGCGGAGAGAGAAGCAGCACCCCAAGACTTAGATATCTACTTCTCCCCACCTTGAGCCAAGTCCCAAGAGAGCTCTAGTCTCACCCTAACCCTAACCCTAACCCTAACCCTCACAGAAGGGTGCAGGGGCAAGGTGCTAGAGCTGCCTTGGGATGAAAGTGGCATATGAGAGATGTAGTCAGAAGTTTCTGGGCTAGCCTAGCCCCAAGGTCCGGACCTGCACTCCCAACACCACTTACAAAATAATTAAATAAATACATTATAAAATAATAATAATAACATTATAAAATAATTAACATTTACAAAATAATTAAATAATAAAGAATATTTAACTAAATAATTAATATTAGGTTTAATATTATAGTAAATGCTGGGTCAGTAGTGCAGGCATATCACTAACTAGTTCTTATATTATCCCATAATTCTATTTATGTTTAGCCACATGACTTGGTACCTTTTTCTCAGAGCAGTATTCTCATCTTACTTCCTCTGCATCTTGCTGGTGTCTCCTCTCTCTCCCTCTTCCCAGAATTCTCCTTGTCTGGTGGCCCCACCTAAACTTCCTGTCTGCTTAGCTTCTGGCCAATCAGCATTTTATTAAACCAATATTTACAATGACAAATATTTACAGTGTACAAGAGCATAGCCCCACAGCATTGAGACACTTGTCCTTCTGAGCAGCTGTTTTTCAGTTTGCTGATGCACTGGTGAGAACTAGTCAGCAGGTACAGGGACACCAGTAACCTCAGCACTTGGGAGGTAAAGGATCAGGACTTGAGGTCTTCCAGAGCTACAAAGCTAGCCTGGACTATACATGCTCCAAAGGAAAGCAGGTGCTGGTTGCACAGAATAATTAGGAGA
This sequence comes from Sigmodon hispidus, assembly GCA_004025045.1. Lineage (NCBI taxonomy): Eukaryota > Metazoa > Chordata > Mammalia > Rodentia > Cricetidae > Sigmodon > Sigmodon hispidus. Next base: position 770 of record PVIH01010199.1, on the reverse strand, counting down.
GGTCTTTCAGCAGAGAGGTTAAGAAATGAGTCACTTGAAGGAACAGATGAATTTGACTGTCCAGGACAGGGCTCAGCAAGTGATCAATCTCCCGGAAGGAGAAGAGTGTGAGGACCAGAGAGGAGACTGGATGAAGAGAAGAGCCGAGGGAATGCAGGGCTGAGCCCAGAAGGCATCAGGAGAGACTCCAGTGGGTGATGGAGAGGCCGGGAGCTGGAAGGTGCTGGTGAGGTGGAGGGGGTAATAGGTCCTGGATGGTTTTTCCAAGGATCATTCTCAGTGGTGACTCAAAGGAGACAGATGGAGCTAAGGTGGAGATCTGGGATGAAGGCAAGAAGAAGCCTTGCTACTCTGGAAGTGAGGATGACGGGAAAGCCTGAGACAAGCACGATCCACTCAGAGGCAGGAGTCCAGAGGTTCCACATGGAGGATAAATCATGCTCACAGTTGCTGAGAGAGATGCAGACATCTGTGTGAGGACCAGCTCAGTGAGGGACTGTAGGGCAGGGCCCAAGAGACAGGCATGGGGAGATGGGGACTGAGGATTTTAACTGGGCAAGGGCAGGGGTAAAAACAGCACAGTGAGATACAGCCCGGTGATTGGAGGCAGCAAGGAAGACAGAGAAGGCAGGGCTGCCCTGTGTGTGGATTACGGGAAATAGAAGCTTAATGATACTCAGGTGGAGGTGCACAGGAAACACACACACACACACAGCACACACACACCATATACACACACACACCATACACACACACACACACACCACACA
>PVIH01010198.1:39355-77213 GCA_004025045.1 Sigmodon hispidus | reverse complement strand
ATCATCACCACCACCATCACCATTATCATCACCACCACCACCACCATTATCATCACCACTGCTATCACCATTATCATCACCACCACCACCACCATTATCATCACCACCACCATCACCATTATCATCACCACCACCATCACCATTATCATCACCACCACCATCACCATTATCATCACCACCACCATCACCATTATCATCACCACTGCTATCACCATTATCATCACCACCGCTATCACCACCATCATCCCTTAAGCCTGTAGAGTACAATTTCCTTTACATCCTTTCCTCCCTCATGATGACCCTTACAGTAGGAATGATATATAGTATTATTCTCATTCACTGAGGAGGAAATTTAAACAAAGAATTTAAATTATGTTACTTTGAAAACATAGGAATAGAAAGTGGTCTTCTTGAGTACTGGATCTACCTACTCCTACATAGCCCTTTTCCTCCATTTATAGTTCTTATTTTGCAAATTTTTGACAAGTACAATTGTGCCTTTTGTAAAAACTAATATATGTTCAAATGCTGAATGCTTCAGATAAGTAGATTTACTATATTAAGCTGGCACATCATGATTCTTGCCACACTATTTACCATAGCTGAAACCTGGAACTAGCCTATTTATCTGTCAATAGATAAACAGCAAAGTAAACATGGTACAGACATACTTTGGAATTTTATTCCACATAGAGAAAAATGAAATAGGGTTGGAGAGGTAGCTCTGCAGTTAAGAGCACTTAATGACTTACAGCTATTGGCAGAGGACCTTAGTTCAGTTTCCAGTAACCACATCTGATGGCTCACAATTACTATAACTCCTGTTTTAGGGGATCTGATGCCAGGTAGCCTCCTTTGTCATTTGTATGCATATGGTGCACACAATTTCATGCAGGCACACACATACATACATTTACAAACCTCTTTAAAAAAAAAAGAAAAATGAAATCATGGTATTTGAAGGGAACTGGATATTATGTTATACAAAGTAACAGAATCAGAAAGACAGATACCATATTTTCCTCTCATATATGGTCTTCTAGATTAGCTTCTGTTGCTGTTATAAAAACACCATGGCTAAAAGCAACTTGGAGAGAAAATGGATTTACTTATCTTTGATGTTCTTATTATTGTTCAACGTGAAGGGAAGTCTGTGCAAACACTTGAGTCCAGAATTTAAGCAGAGGCTATGGAGTAACGCTATTTACTGTATTACTTCTTGTGGTTTGCTCAGTCCTCTTTCCTATACCACTCAGGACAACCTACCCAGGGTGGTAATGCTCCTAGTGAGCTGGGCTCTCTCCCACATTAGTCATTAACCATCAAAAGGCCACACAGACTTGCCTGCAGGCAATATGATGGAGGCAATCTCTTAACTGTGGTTCCTCTTTCCAGATCACTCTAGCTTGTGTTAAGTTGATTTTAAAAAAAATCCAATGTATATGAACCTTGTATTTTAATTTTATGTGTTTATGAATGTTTGTGAGTATGGATCGTAAAATTAGAATGAGAGACCAAGAAAGGAAAAAATAAGGTCTTAAACAGAGGAGGAGAAAAAGGGAGGGTAGTAGAATATATTTGCAATTAATCCAGAAACAGGGGATACTAAAGGGGAGAAGGTGTGTGTGGAGGGCAGGGGTGCATTGGAGAAGGAAATCAACAGAAACTGAGTATATACAAATATGTCACAAGGAAGCCTATTACTTTGTATGCTAATGTCAAATTGAAATAACATACTATTTAGTGCATATCAGTTGTACAACATTGTAGGCTCTCTCATGGCATCTTTACATATGTGAATACAATATTTTGATTGAATTTGCTAGCCCTCCTTACTATTCACATTTAGATATCCTTTGGTGAACGCTGACACAGCTCAAATTAAGTGGAAAAGAAAATACAACCACCTAAAGTGTCCATGTTTACTCTATGTGATACAATTAAACAGTAAAACACAAGTCCTAATATATAATGACACATTTTTCTACTTAGATTTATGGGCTATCTTTCTCAAATCATAACAAAAGACTCACCTCTTGTTTTAGCTCAAAGTATATTCAACACTAGAAGAATGTGCATACTTAATATTCTAAATTCTGTCTAGTGAAAATCTAAGTCACATTCTGATTGATGGTTTTATCTGTGTTGAAGAGTTGTTTTGTGAAATAATATTTAGTGCTAACTGCTCTGAGAGATGTGAGACAGGCAAAGCGAGGTATCCATTAACAGATACTCATGTGTTTGTGGGGCCCCTACTGTGCTGTCACCTGGTCTCCAGGCAGAGTTGGCTGTGCCTGTAGCACAACTGGGCTGGCTTTGAGCCTCTGGATCCATCCTGTAACAAGAATTCCTGTGCTTCAGGGTAATAGTGTTATCTCTACAGTGTTCTGAGGTATAAAGAATTTCATTCTCATGTGAACATTTTAGATGTATAGCAAATATTGGATGGAAAAAATTGCTAAATAAACACTTTTTTTTTTTTTTTTTTTTTAGCAAAAGTTCTCACAAGCACAGACAAAACATGGTTCTTAGATGGCCAGGGAAAAGGCCTATTAATTCTTCCTTAGAGAGGTTTCTTTAGGTTCTGCTAAGTATAGGCTTGACTGTCCTCAGGGCTCCTGTTGTCTAGTTTGTGGTTAAAAGGAAGCTGCAGATTGTATGAAAGTGTTCCTGGGGGGCCTTACATATGTGGTGAATGGGATGAGATCTTAGTTCAGAGCGTTTAGGTCAACAGTGGTTCTGATTACTCATTTGAGTGAGTGATAAAGTGAGTATCACCCAGGTCACTTTGTTAGTGAAAATGAAACCTTAGCAATTACATTTAGGTGTACTCTTCATTTCTAGTGAGCTTCCCTTTAATGACCGCAGGAAGAAGGCCAACATCTGATTCCTAGTGTACAAATAAGGTCATTCATCAGGTTCATAAAGGCAGGAGCTTTGACTAAACTCATGAAAATGGCCTTTTATTTATTTTTTCCTCCAGCTGGGCTCAAAATTCTGGGAGTTGCTCACCTGGAGTTTTCTGCATATGTATTGATATAAACTCAAAAATCCATGTTCCTTAAGGATGTTAGTTAAATAGACCACCACTGTCTAGGAGAATTCTGGACAGCTCCCCTATCATTGACTTATCTACAATCTTTCAAAATCTTAGAAAGATTATTTTCAGGGTTGCAAGGTCTTTGAGGTCAGTCTTGGCCATATCTCCAAGGAAGCTCTGCCCCAGGCTCCTTTTTTGAGATCAGATCATCGTTATTATGATCTCCATTTAGGGGTCTGCATATATGTTAGGTCAGGAAAGTGCTTGCTGTCCTGAAGTGAGGACTTGAGTCTAGAGTCCAAGGACCCATGTGAAAAAAAAAAAAAATGAGCCTGGAAGGGTTTGCCTATAATCTCAGAAGTGAAGGGGTGAAAACAATAGCACATCTCACTATGCTAGCCAACTGATGAGCTGAAGGCTCAGTTAGCCTCTGTCTTGAAAAGTAAAGTGAAGTATGATAGAGGAAGATCTCACGTTGATCTCTTGTCTATACACATGAACATTCCTGCACATATATGGACACACACACTCATAGACAGACAACAAAAATAATTGTCATTTTAAGATTATCTAATCAAAATAAACAAGGCAAATAACCTTTTTCTCTTCTTGTTGCAAAGCCATGAGGCAACCTGAAGCAGGAGCTGATGTAGAGGACATGGAGAGGTGCTGCTTACTGGCTTACTCTACATGAATTGCTCAGCTTGCTTTTTTTATACAACCCAGAACAACCAGTCCAGGAGTGTGTGCACAGACAATGGACTGAATGCCTCATAAATCATTAATTAAGAAAATACCATCATAGGCTTACCTAGAGCCTGATATTGTGGAGGCATTTTTTCTTTTTCAGTTGAGGCTCCCTCCTCTCACAAGACTTTATTTTGTAACAAGTTGATATAAAAGTAACCAGGACAATTTTTCATCACTTTGCAGAAGATAATTCTTGTTTGAATTCCCTCACATCCTAGATTACTTTTGTTTTTGAATTTACAACATTATGATGGGTATCATGTCATGATTCTACAGTCTGTTTAATTATGGACCCAACATTAAATGTTTTTTAATAAAATAATAAATTTGTGTCATGCTGCGTTTTATAAATGGTCAAACATTTTATTACTTCTAGAAGAAAGCAGCAGAAGTGGAGTGAGAAAGAGCAAAAAAAAAAAATGGAGTTAGGAAGAAAAATACTAGCATGCTAGCTGGAGACCAAAGATATTATAATTTTATGTAATCTTGTATGCCTTAAGTAATAACTCTTTTACAGATAAAGAAATAACAAGAGGTAGAAAAAGGGAAGAAAGAAATGGATACACAGAGAATGTACTGATTACTCAGGTGAAAATATCTGAATATTTGTAGGTTTAATTATAATAGAACAAAATTAGCTTGGTGCTGCAACCACACAACCATCTGTCCTCCAGAAAAACACTGAGAAGGACAATGGAGGAGCCATTAACTGAGAGTCTTGTAGGCGCTGCTTTCAAGTGTTGGTCCACACATTGGATGAATGAATCTCCTATTTCCCCTTTAAGAGCTTCCTAGATTTTCAATCTGGCTCTTAGTTACTAAAGGATGTAGTGAGAATGCCTTTCTAATGCCAGGGTAGCACAGCTTTTATCTTCTATTTATCATTTACAATAGCTTCAACCTTACAGTGCATGCTGAAACATTTAGATATCCATCCTTAAAATTTTCTCAGGCTACTCTTTGCCATAGCACCATAGCTGAGTACTTCAGAAGAAATCCTGTTTCTGATTGGCCGATCAGATGTTTCACATGACCAGAGGTAGCTGAAGAATCCTGAATTTCATATTCAGCCTATATTCATCACTTACTGAACTAGTTACTTAATATCATTCTTTAGTGTCTTCATTATAGACAAGAATAAGTGTATGTGTAATGAAAGAATAAGAATTATGAGTAATAGAAAAAAATATAAGGACTGAATTAAAGATCAACATTACTAAATTGTGAGAAAAGAGGAAGAATAAACTAAAGAAAAATTCTCCAGAGAAAAAGAACAACCAATGAATGTAGAAGATATTCTAACATCAGGAAATCATGATTCTATAGTTTCAATTATAGTAATTGACTATGTAAAGTATGATCAGTGGATAAAAGAGTCATGGAGAGAAAGGGTAATGAAGAGTAGGATACTATTAGACTAACTGGAATAGAGAATTACGTTATGATGGAGAGGTCAGGTGGTTGCCTCTTTACCGACAAGTAAAGCCCAGCCCACCTCCTAGATGGATAACCTGACTTTCTGCACCACTATATATGAGTGTAAACCTTCCAGCATTGCCAGTGACCTATATTTTCCAAAAGCACTTAATGTAAGTACAAGTCTTTGACTTAATTACCAGTTTTAGGAAAAACAGGAGATGAGATAACTGTTTGAGCTGAAGTGTTCACTGTGGGAAAACAATCAGAGTGTGAAACATAGCTCACCAGACTCTGGACCTAGATCCTTCCAAAGGTCCAAACCATTGAAAAAAGGAAAGAAAAGAAAAATACAGGGATGAGGGAAAGATTATTTTGTATTTAAAAAGCCTAAGGAACCATAAAACTGCAAGGAATGTATTAGATACAAGATCAATAGCCAATGAACTAGAAAACAATTTTGGGAGAACACCAGTGGCTAGTGGGAATATATAAATATAAAGTTGGTATTTTATGAAATTAATAAATATTTTTTTCTACAAAAGTTTTATAATTATGTTTTCTTAGCAATATACTTGCATAAATTGTCAAAATCATCTTTTTCCTTTCCTTAAAGCAGTACATTTTTTTTTGTTTTATACAACATTGAGCTTCACATTAGATACCACACAATCCTTAATGAATTTCTCTCATTTTGATATTACTATCAGATACATCTCCCTATTAAAATTATTTTAGATTCTGACTATGAATAAGTGTAATACTTAATATACATAAATATTTGATGATTACTTTTGGTTCGCTTGTTCCATCAACTCAGGCAGAAAAAGAGCTATTTTGAACTCAATACTCAATTTTAGATGTGAGCAGAAATAATTTAAAATGTTTATATTATACTACATAATGCAAATGTAACCTAGTTAAATTATCTAAGGTTTAAAAAAATCAATAAACATTTTGAATTCGGCAGAATGTTAATTTATCATCTTATGCTGTTGGATAATGTGAAATCAAATATGTACTGCTATTTCCAGGAATTCTTCCCTGGTCTGCTGAAAAAGGGCTCAGTGATTTCAGCCCAATGGCTAAGCCCTTTTGGGAAGTGGTGCGGTTGGCTAACAGCCAGGTCTATCTCCTTAACATCTTTCTGTTCTCAATTAGCTAGAAAATAATGAGAAAGAAGTAGTCCATCATTCTCAGAGAAGCTGTCTTTTCTGGGCACCTTGAATTTTCCTCTCTGCTCTCACTTCTTCTCAGTCTTAGTATTGATTTGTGTCTCACTGGATTTTAATAACTAGGGCCTTAGAGATAGCTGAGCTGCCTTGGTAATTAGCTGATATTTTCTTAGTTGTTACTAGCAACTCATCTAAGGATACATAAAACACTAAAGTACAATCTCAATAAGCCATAATGATCAGGGGGTGTTTAAACTGATTTAATCTACAGAAAAAGTAGAAACTTTTACCTTTGAAAAAGGTGTATGCTTGTATAAATGTATTTAACATTTTTGCATGTCTTTTTCATTTGTGGCTAATATAATAAATTATACTAGGTCAATGAAGCATATAAACATTACATATAATGTAATAATTTTAGTAAGTGTTCATTCAGGATATTTGTTCAGTCAAAACATAAATTCTTACATTGCTGCAAAGTGACTCACCAACTAAACAAATGAAAAAGTGAAGCAATAATACAGGGTTCTGTGTTGCTCTGAGAACAAAATGTGCTATTTGCTTTAAAAGTTTACTCTTGGTTATTTTATTATTTGGGTTGCTCTTTCCATGGTGCACAAAGACTGGAGAAAAACTTGTTATTTATCCTGAAGACTTAGCTTCAGGAAATCAAGGTCAGAAACTGGAATCACAATGGCCTCTTTTGTTCTTAATGTTTCAGGACTGTAGGGGATGGAATCCAAGGTGCTTTTGCACAGTCTGACCAGAACGTTACTGTGATCAATATCCCAAGGTCCACAATAGTTTCTTTTAAATTATGGTCTTGCCATAAAGAGTGTAAGTTTAGTTTGAAGCAACCATTTAATAGCTGAGCCATCTCTTCAGCCCACGGAGGCTTCACTTTAACAAAATTCATTTTTGTATCTTATTTAAGTAATGTGATGTGGCTGGACATCCTTGAACTTACTGTTAAAATGGGATTCAATGGTAACTACCATTGTTGAGATTAATGAGGTTATATAAATCAGTGGTCATGGCTGAATTTTGTCTGTAATGATCATTGTCCTTCAGCTCTATGTTAGGGCTGAGTGATTCTCTCTTGAGGTCAGACTTGGTGGATTACTGAGTGCTTCATGTTCCACACTCCTGCAGCAAAAGAATGCCATTAAGAGATAGGTTTAATTTAAGTCATTCTAGCAGCTCAGGAACTTGATGTGTAAATAGATGTTCTCCAGCTTGCTAAGGGTTAAGGGTATGGTTCTGTCCATAACTTCAATTATAGTTTAATCTCATGCTCACATTGTGGCTCACAGGGAACTAGAGAAAATGCTTGAATTTTACTTATGAGTTCTATGGGATTCATATTTCAACTTCAGATGGAATGATCCATTTTCTCAACTATCTTATTTTTAATTCCTCATTTGTGCTGTTCCTTGCCATCACAAAGCTCTTCTCCAGGTAAAGACACTAGACTCTAATATACAACTGTCTTTTAAAAGGAAGGAAAAGCTAAGATATAAACTATATAACCATAAATGTACATTGTCCTTCTCTGATCTGTTCTAGTGGTACAGCATTTATGAAAGCTATGATGATGAAGGAAACTGACTATGGTACTCTCTATTGTTGAATATCGTGAGAAGAAAAGTTAAGGAAACATTTTTTTATATTTTCTATCCTCGCATCTATAACTCTACAAGGATCATGGTCTGAGTCTCTGGAGCTCTACTTCTTCCAGTTTTCTGAGATTATAGTCTAATAATGTATGTGAGAAGTGGCAGGGGAGAAAGCCTCTCGTTTTAAAAAAATAGGTATTGAAGCAAGAGAAACTGGGGTAGACATATTAACTCCTGTGTATTCTTTTTCATTTTCTTACTGTTTTAAAAATCCATTCTTTATTGCTTATGGACGACAATTTTTAGATAAAGAAAAGCAAAGGTATAATACCACATGTTTCAGAAACTTGTAAGGATTAAAAAAATATCTAGACACACAGAGTTCAGAATCTGTCCACCCATCTGTTCATCTGGCCAAACATCCATCCATTCATTCACCTATCTACCCATTTGTCTGTTTGTCCATTTGTCTGTCCACTCACCCACCAAATCTATTAGTCAGTGTTCCATTTATTTGATTAGTATTTCTGTGAGCCTACTTATATGTCAGGCACAGTGTATGGTGTCCTGAAGTGCAGAGCAACAGATACCACAGTATTATTTTTATTTTTTCTTTCAAAAAATTTTCTATTTTTATGCTTAAATTTCATAAATCTATCCAGAAAATGATTCTTCAGAGCCCCAAATAAGAAGAAAGGTTCTGGCTAGAATCCTCATCAACCTACATATAGTTAACAGAACTTCCTGATTTTCTTAATAGAAAAAAAAGATTCTATTGTATTATTGCAGGTCCTCCACCTATTCTCTATTAGGCAAAGGATGGAAGTAAAATTGAATGGTGAATCTGATGTTTTCCCAGGGGTGAAACTGGGAAAGTAAGCATGTGACTTCTTAGGAAGTTGATGCCCCTATGGGAGGTACTATGCAAAGGCATGAGGCTTTTAGGCGCATCTGGCCCAGGGCAAAAATGTGAATGTGACTGAGATTGTCTGCCACCCACTGGCCTGGGATCCTAGAGTCCTTCCTCCTACTTTCTACCCCTCCCCACCTCTCAAAGCTTGCTGTTCAGCATCCTTTGGAGTACCCCGAAAAGACTAAAAATGCTTTCCTTCACACCAGCAAGCTCTTACTGAAAACAACTCTACATTTTAGAGTAACTTTAGGAAAACAGCAGTTAGAAGGAAAGAACAGAGATCTCCAGTGTTCCACACCACAATGGCACACTTGCTCCAACAGCTGATTCTGCACTGCCTGTAACAAACATCTGAGGCACATAGTTTAGATTAAGGTACATTCTTATGTTGTACATCTGTGGGCTTGGACAAATATTTAATGACATACCAAACAATACAGGGTAGTTTTATTGTTTTAAAAATCTGTGTGTTTTCCTTATTTAATTTGCTTTCCTCTTTAACTTTAAGGATCTGTTAATTTCTTCCTTCCTTTCTTCCTTCCTTCTTTCTCTTCTTTCTTTCTTCCTTCCTCCCTCCCTTCCTCCCTCTTCCTCTCTCCTTCCCTTTCTTTCTTACTCTTTCTATAGTTCTGGAAATGGTCTACAATACAGTGTTGCCTCTAATCTGAATTCACTTGATGTTCAAGGCTGATATAGTAGAAAAGAATAAGTGTCAAAAAAAGCTGGAGAATGTAAGCAAGGGAGGAGGAACATTTCTCCTTTTCTTTTCCTCCAGTCTGTCTCATGTAGGACATAAGAGTTTGTGTTATGTTTAGGTGACCATTCCCTCCCTTAGGAACTTATCCACCAGTTTCCAGAGAAGGTCTCTGCAGTGTCTGGCTTTCCAAAGTCTACTTTCACCTTCTTGGCTAGAAATAATACTAAATGAGAGAAATAAGAATGAATCCTGTTCATGATAATACTGAATGTCTCTTCCATGCAAAACACTGATGGAATAATCTTTAGATAAATGACCCTGTAGAATGTTTACCTTTCCTTCTACATGTATAACAAACTACTTCATGAAGTGAGCATTTAGCAAGTTTGGCGAAATACCAAGAGATCATTCATAACTTCCATTTCTATTCTTGAAGCATGTTTCCCCTATTGCAAAGAGTGCAAGATAATTGACCCTTTTGTTCTGACACAAATGGCAAACCAAAGGACTAATGACAGTGTTTTTATATTACCCTCACTATGCCTGGCAATGCTGGTGTGTGATGGAAACTTCCATTCAAACAAATGTGATTGAAAAATATTATTAGAATATTTTTTAAACTCTGAGAAAAGAAAATATTTTCATGACAGCTCACTTGAGGTTTTGAAGTGTGCTTTAAATGGTAAGATCTCTGTAAGTAATTTAGCTGAAGTGTAATAATTGGGCTCCAAGTGTTATGATTGATACATTTCATTGAAAATAGCACCCTGAGGTTTTTCCAAATTAAAGATGAAATCTAAATACAACCTTAAATAACCCAAGTGGAAATACTTTATTGTAGTTAATAACCAAGCAAAAATATGCTTATTTTATCTGTAGACTCATTCCAACACATTATACCTATTGTTGTTTCTATTTGAAAGAAGTAACACTGGCTTATATAAAAATAGTAGCATTCCTAACTATTAATAGAAAATAAGAGAGACATTTATGGACATTCATACATCATTTATAAATGACCCTTATGAATAAAGTGTTAGAAGAATACCCATTAGCATAGTTCCACAATTATGGCCTGCAGAAGAGACACATTTTTCTTTCTTGAATACACATATAAAAATCCATCATTTACTTTGCTGAATCTTATCCATAATGCTCCAACATATATTCCTGTTACTAAATGACTTTAAGATGAAATATATAGACACACACATATTCTATCGGGTATGTGGGTATCTTCAAGGCCCTCCTGAAGGTGCTTCAGTAGGCATGTGACCATGGTACTGTGTACTCCCGAGACTGCAGTTTGGAATGAATTCGAGGTTTCAGAACTGGCTTGGTCAGACAGCTAGGAAATTAGTTTTTCTGAAGGGATATTCATCTTATTTTTTCCCCTTTTTGTCATATCCTTATTCATAATCTTAGATAGTAGTGGCTTCCTCATAAGGACTGTCCACTTTGTAGTAAATTTCTACATAATATTTAGACCGACATCTCTTTGTCATGAAATTACGAAGCATGAGGATTGATATTTTCTGACTTTATTCATTGTGACTGGTGCTAAATGCTCATGTTTTTTGCTAATTCTTTATAATTATCCCATGCATATATCTATCCACAAAAATCCATTATACTTTTCTTTCCAGCTGAAGAAACCAGATCTCAAAGAAGTTGAATAAACTCTCCCAGAGCACATAGATCATAGCAGAGAGGGTTTGACCTGAACTTAGACTTACACCCCTAGTCCCAGATTGCACCAAGATTAGTGAATGTCTCAAGTTCTCTCTATAACTCTTTGAAGCTCTGGCACTTCCTTGAACGAAGGGACACCATAATGGTTTCTTTTGCAAGATGACATGGTTACTCATTAGAGAGCTTGAACTGAGAACATTGGAAGAAAGGCAGCATATCCTCCAGGCCTGCTTTTACCAAATGTTGCTGCCCCTTGTCACAGCCATGCAAGTGCTTAGCTATGCCTTTTATGATGCTCTATCTGTGGCAGCATCATTCATCTTTGTTTAAGAGCTATACTTACCTTCTCTCTTGATCTGCCAAGATTCTTGAGGGGGGGGCAATGGGTGAGCCATGGGGTCCTTTCTTCATTTCTTCAGTGCCTTTCTTATGAGCCTTGTGAATAAAAGCATTTAGAAAACAAAAACCTCTTATGAAAAACAAACAAAGTTCAATGAAAATACATTACAAGGAAAAGATTTGGTGAATTCTCTGTGCTTGGGAGTTCATAGTGCATATAAATTTGAACAACAGAATTTAGAAGTAGAAGGCAATTATTTGTTTCACCTCTGATATTTGTAGAGACAGCACACATTTAGAGAGTTAAGCATCCAATAGACCTGTGTTTAGTCCTCTTGGACACCATCACTTACAGTCTTGTTACTTTAGATAATGATTTCCTCCATAGTCCTGAAATTCAGCATCTGCAAAGTGGGAATAATAACTATGGCTGTCTTATGGTGTCTTTGTCTGTGTTAATGGAAATAATTTTTGGTTGAAAGAAAACATTTTATAAATTGTAGCTGTTATTACTATTATTATTTACTAGCCCAACTAAGATTACACAGTAACTAAGTAGTGCTAGAACCCAGTTCTTCTGTCTTAATCAGTCTAATTCCTTTTGATCATTTCAAGAAAACAGATTTATATTTTGATATTAACATTAGCACTCAAAATATTCATAGCTAAGCAGGAGAAGCAGACTGACAGCATAATCTTACTAATTTAGCTTTGTTAAATATCTTTAGTTGTTGCTTGGTAACAGCAATGCTTACCACTTTACAGTTTAGCATTTCATGAATTTTGGAAAATGTTCATTGCTACTTATACCACAAAATCCGTTTTTACCTTCTATTCTCCATGTAGCACATAACATTGATATAATACATATCATTTAAGTAATTTGTCATACCAAAGTCATATTTTCTTGTACAGAACATAGCTGAGGAGAACAGTGGAACATGTGAATACTGACATAATGTGCTTGAGGAAAGCTCTGCTGGTACTCAGGAAATAAATTCTAACTTTTTAAATATCTTATACTTTATTTTTGATATATAATTTTACTGTTGTAAAATTAATTCCAAGAAAATAAAGTTTTTAATGAGACTAATTTTTTTTCTCCATGAAGTTTATTGATGAATAAAATGAGATTGGGGAAAAAGAATCACTATTTTCCACAATATAATATAATGTTAGCATACGTCTTTAATAGCCTCAAGAACCTTTAAGACTAATGAATTCTAAAGTCAAAACACCTCTTTTATAAAGAAACAGGAATCAGGATGGAAATTTAAGGTTAACTGTGTTTATATGCATGAGCGATTATTGTATAAGAACATTAATAATAAATTACAGAGATTTATAAATAAGTTATCTATGGTAAACTAAACCAAGACTTCTAAATGCTCCTTTTTCTTTGCATACATTGAGCTATTATTTAACTATAAGCTACTTTGCAATTAACTACAGATGTTTTCTAAATTTTATGGATCTCTGCTGGATATATTCAAATTCAGATAACCATTACAGAAATTATTAATTCTATGACCTTTATTTTATAACCAACAATTTGTTAGGGATCTTGATTGTTTATTGGATGTCACTTTAGAATATTAATTCATGATTGCCAGACATCTTATTTACTCACTAATTCTTGAATTGATTATGTGAAAACCATTACTTCCACAGAGCAGCACAAACCACATGTATGTGACACTAGACCTTCCAATAATTTTCAAAAATCATCAGACTTGAAAAAGACCATTTACTCTACATAATTGAAATTGAATTGCTGTGTTAAGCCAGCTCTCTTTTGCTCTCTTGATTCTGATCTCCAAGGCTCTGGGAGGATGAAAAAAGCCTACCTGCTAATTCAGCGTCTTGTAAAAATGTTTTAGCAACAAGATAGATGATCTAAAACATTGTAATAGTTGAAGTCCTCTGTCTGATTTTTATTAGTTCTCCTCCGGTTTGTATTAATCCTAACATACATTGGGCACAATATTTATTGTTACACTTGTATTCCTTTATGAGATAGAGGGCTGCCAATTTTGTAGTAAATTGAGTGTGTCAAAGACTTGGATGAATGCCAACACCAAGACAGACACAGAAAATGTGTTTTCCTGCAGGTGAGAGGAGACTAGACCAACTTGTATTGTTTCTGTCAGCTCTATGATAATTAATTTCAACCATATTATCTGAATTAAAATGTGACAATTATTTATTCCCCAGACTGGCTTCCTGGAAGCTGTCCAATTTTCTTATCCTATTTTGGAAAAAGCACAGCTAAAAGATGAACAAATCATTAAGAATTGATGCCTCCATAATGTACATATTCACAAGAAAGATGACACCTTTAAGTCATGATTTTAAAACTACATTAGTAAAGAGGAAAATGTATAGAAGAATAGAGCATGACTCTCCCGGCACAGCTGGAGCGCTGTATGATGAAAAGCAAGAAGAGCCAACTATTAGCTGGCCTTTTGGGCCTGCTGTATGGATCTCCATCCCTCACACAAATCCGTGTTGGCTCGTTTGCTGATAGCTGTGATTGACTGTTGGGTCGTATTATCCCCTGCTGTTCTCCCTCCCTCACTTCTGGGGATATCAACAGCAGGAATTGTCAGTCAGGGCTCAATTGATTATCCTCAAATTTTGCTCCTGCTATTGACCATAATGGGAAAAAAATTCATGCCTCTGAATTATTCAGAATGAAAATATACACAGAAAAAATCAATAAGGCACATCTGATATTAAAGACAAATTAAAGAGTCAGTAGAAGGAGGTTTGAGGGCTGCTACCTACAAAGAAGGAAGCATTTTGGAGATAAAGGAAAAGTGGTGTCTTTTTTTTTTTTTTTTCTTAAAAAAGATGTTATAGCTGTCAAGGCTGTTTTTAAATGGAGGCATTAGGGCTTCCTGGTCACCTTGTTCCGTGTAACTGTTGACACTGTGCTTGAGACTTTGGGTTGGTAATTTCTTTATAACAGTCCCATAGTCTTTTTAAGCTTAACTACAACATGCCATGATGAAAGGACTAAATAATAGAAAAATTCTCATGTCAAAACTGAAACACCAGCAAACATCTAAAAATGGGCATTAGGCCTGATAGAATTTGACAGGAATTAGAAATTAGGAAACTGAGAAGAAATTGCTCTACCCGTAATTATATCTGTGAGATACAAACTTGCTAGACACCATGAACAGAGAATTTGGGTGCCAGTATGGGGGATGTGTGGAAAATCCCTGGGTAAAACCATGTTTCATTTTAATCTTGGGGCAAGCAGATATTCTTCAATGGCAGTGATATGGTCAACTTCTATCATTAGAGATTTGATTTCTTGTCTTAGAGCCTTTCAATTCCACCTACTTTTCCTTTCCCCTTCATTAATTGTTATGTCTAGTCCAAGTAATCAAAAATAATTATTTGGATTCCTTATATTATCTTGTTCATGAGGTTTGGGTCTTAGTTATTCATCTGTTTTCTTCTGCAGGAGAGGAATTTGGCCAGTAGTCCTTCTCCACAAAACTGGACACTGCGCTCCCTCCCCATAAAGGATCAGGAATTGATTTGGAGTACAAGGATCTTCATTAACTAGGTAGGTGGTAACAAGTTCCTTTTCTCTTGGTTGAAAAGTCACCCAGGAGCCTCCCCCTGGATGGCTGAGTTGAGAGACAGTTCTCTGGGAACTAGTCTGTTTTCCAGCCTGACTTCTGAAGTGAGCCCTGGGAAGCCGGAACATTTCCTTCCTCTGAAATTAGCAGAGACAGTTAACCATCACAGGGCAGAACTGGCTCTGCCAAACCAAGGTTCTTTCCTTTGCTTTGGACTCTCTTGGATTTTCCATTTATGAGAAAAGGCACTATATGCACATATAGAAAGACAGATAGACACACACACAAACACACACACACCCCAATGCATAGAATTAGATGTTTAAATCTGTGAGATAGAATCTGGTCCCTAACAGGGGAACATTCAGGACAATCTGACTTTTGCTCAATAGCTGTTAAAAAGAAGAGATTGGACAAAATGCACAGGAAGATTTTTTGTCATCTTGTGACATCACACAGACAGCAGAGGCTTCCTTGTTATTGATTCAGGAGATTTCTTTGGTGGCCTGTCTCAAGTTAATGCTATTGATAATGATCAGACCATTCACGCTCATTCCTCTAGGTTCCAGTCTGGCATTTTCATTTTGTCTGCATCCTTTTTACACTTAAGCCTCTCAAATGCTTTCACTGATTCCCACACATTAGAAGGGGCAACTTCATTCTTTCCTCTCTCTTTAAAATACTAACATTCCTGAAATTTAAACACACTTCATTTATGAAGTTGCTTCTTGTTTGATGGGGAATACAAAGCGATCAGAGAGGATTTGCACATCTGCCTGCACATAGCATCTTCATGAGTGCACCTGCCTTTCCGTCTGCAGCCAACACTTCCACAGGAGCAGCAGGTTGCATTCCTTCTTTCTGGCCATGGACACTGCTTCAGTGGTCTCCTTCCTGCATCAGCAATGTTTATCTTTATACCAGTTGATTCCCACTGGCAAACAGATGTGTTGTTTCTTCCAGCTTGCAATAAGCAAGAAAACCAAACCAAACAAACCAAATCCTTTCTTGATCCTGTTTTCTCTTGCTACTACTCATTTTCTTCCCTACCTTTGCAAGAAAACTCTAGGCAAGCTCTGCCTATAATGCTGCCTCCAATTATTCTCTTCTCCTGTACACTTTTCAATTTTTTATTCTGACTTTAGACTTTTGAAAAACTTGTAATTAGCTTCTTCTGGTGTTAATATTTCATGTACCTATAATACAGCAATTTAAAAAAAAGAGATCTCTCATTTACTCTTGAACTCAGTTATATTCTTTTGCCTGCACACAGGGTTATAATGATCTCCACATTACTAAATCAAAAGGTCACACATGAGATACACCTTATTTGACCTGTCAATGGCATGTCATATGATTGATGATTCTGTGTCTTAGAAAACTCGACTTTCCAGGTTCCCTCACTCTTCTGCCCTATGCTCAACACACCTGTTCCTAATGCTGTTTGAAAATCCCTTGACCTTTTAACACAGGAGTGCCCAGAGATCAGTCCTTGGACAGGTCATTTCTTCTTACATTTTTCTCTTCTTGAGTCTCTTATATCTCTCATTGTTTTCAACACTTTCTGTACCCTGATCACTTTCACATTTTTGCACTCTAGTTGGAATTTCCCCCATTAACAATAAGCTCAAAAGTCAAGCTATGCATTGTTAACATTTATTTAAAATATTAAAATATTTAAAATAGATAATTAAGTATAAAACTTCCAAATTATCTCTCCTACTGTATGCCCTATCTATGTTAATAACAACTTCAGCCTTTTAATTGTGAAAGAGAACAATGTTGGCTTCTGTTTTTCTCATGTCCTACACCGAATAACTCAGAAAATTCTAGTATAACATCATTCCTACATCCTTGGTGTCCACTCATTCTTCAGTACCTTCTCTGGCCAAAAGTTACTGCAGTTGCTTCCTTAGAATACAGCTTCATTTCTGGTTTCCTTGCCTCTGCCCCTGCCCAGGTCTACCTTCTACCTATGGTGGTCTTGTTAAAGCCTAGGGAGATTATGTTATTGCTCTGTTTACACTGACATTTATCTACCCAAAGTTCTGTGAATAGCACAGAACACTCCAGTGATCTGTTTTCTCAACAAATTACCAATTTGTTGTTAATTGCATCAATTATCTCTGGCTACTCTACCCACAATCACCTTGTTGCAGCTACATTCTACTCACAGATAAACTTGGAATACTGCACCCTGCTTTTGCCTCAGGGTTTTATACAGTGCTGGTTTCCTGTAGAGACTCTTCAATTGTTCTCAGGATTGCATGTCTCCTCTCCCACAGGTCTTCACTCAAATGTCAGTGCTCAGTAATGCCTGTTTTGGTCAGACTTAAGATTACCCCCCCCACTCTCCCCAGTACTTCCAATATTAATACCATTTAATTGATTAGATTTTTATTTTCTCTTAAGACAGGATTATCTCAGGTAGCCGAGGCTTACCTCAAACATATTATGTATGCAACACAGGGCTTGAACTCTGATTCTCTGATCCTCACCTCACTCCCAACCTAATACTAGAATTACAGTTGTGTGCCACTGTGTTTGACTTCGTTACTTATTCTTTAAAATTATTTATAACCTTCAATGTACTGTTTACTTTCTATTTTTAATTACTTGTTTGTACTATGACATTCCATAATTTTAGAAACTCTTTATTTCTTCCCTCTTAGATAATAACAACTCCAGTGCCTTTTCTATTGTCAACAACATAGCAGATATTAAAAAATATATGTTTGTGAGGTAAATGCATGTTCATCCCACATGCCTCTGATATAAGATAGCAAAATGCTACCATCCAGTGGAAGCAGAACAAAGTCTTCAGAGGGTAAGTCAATTGTGCAGAGAAAAATGAGGGTAGACCGAGAGAGAGAGAGAAAGAGACACACACATACAGGCAGAGAGAGAGAGAGAGAGAGAGAGAGAGAGAGAGAGAGAGAGAGAGAGAGAGAGAGAGAGAGACTCTTTTACAGATCTCTAATGCTTGTACACTTCGCTGTGTATGGCACTTATTGAGGTTAATTGAGGCATGAAGAACCTACCCAGATGAAGAGCTCACTGAACTTAGTTAGACAAGGGTTATATGAATTGACCCAAGGCAAAAGAGTATGGCAAAGTTATTGGGGAAGGGGGGTCAATGGATCCAAACTGCTTCTCAGAAGAAAAAAAAATATAAGTAAGCTTTTACTGGAGGGTGATAAGAAGGAATATTAATCTGCCAGAACAGTTGTTTGCTCTTATAAAATACATCAGTCTTAATAATAATGGAAAATCCAAAGGCAGCTTTGCTGATTGAATTGAAAGTCAATGAGAATCAAAGAATTGTCCATGTTGAATTATTAAGTAACTATTTCTAAATTAAGCATCAAACTAATCTGCAGGTTGCATGAATGTAAGATTTTTTTTCATCCCCTTGTTAGAAAACATTGTATTTGATGCATGCCATCAATCAAGAATATAAGAACAGGTGTGTGAATAGCCATCCATCAAATGTGATCTTCAGCCACTCTGCAGTAGAGCTCTCTGGAACCCATTCTGTGGATAATGCAGGGGAAGTGGAAGCAGTTGTCTATATCTATTAGTCCAATCCACAAGAGCATGGGAAACACACATTGATATAACCCAAGACATGCCCAGCAGTTTGCCTATTATTAGAATGCCAGATTGAGGGGTGAAAGAAATAATTGAAGCATGTAAGAAAATTTTCAGTATTTTTTAAAATAAACTTTTATTTTAGGACAGCTTTTGGTCTGTAGGACAATTGCAAAAGTACTTAGTGCTGCATAAAGTCCCTTTGTCCCCTCAGGAATCTCCTTTATTTGTAGCATCTTACATCAGCACTGCAGAGTTGTCGTAGTTAATGAAACAGTATCAACATACTATTACTAATTAAATTTCCTGTTTTATTCATGTTTCCTTAATATCACTTTTCTCTTTCTTCTCAGAATACTATTTTGTATTTAGTTGTCATGTCTCTTTGGCTTCTGCTCCACTGTGATAGCTTCTAAGATTTCTCTTGCTTTTTATGACTATGGCAGTTTTGGAGAATACTGTCAGCATTGTTGTTGATTATTTCTCACTTGGCATTTTCACAATTAGATTATAGTAATATGCTTCTGAAAGAGTAACTACAGAGGTATTGTTCTCTCCTTGTGTATGGTACATAATATCAGTCTGATTTTTTGTTGATATGAACTGATTAGCTAATTAAGGGAATATTTATCAGATGTTTTTACTATTATAATTTTTCTTTTCTCTGTCTTTCAGTGCTATTCTCTTTGGGGGGAAGTAATAATGTTAAACTCATTATAAGGAAGTGGAAGTTATGCTCATCTGTTTGAGAGTGGAAAAGCTATATACATCATTTGAGATAATTCACAGAGAATTCATCTTTTACCTATCATCTATCATTGATCAATCTATTACTTATCTGTCTATCAGTCATTGACCAATCTATCCATCATCATCTATGTATTTATCTATTAATATGGCATCTATTTATCTATTATCTATTCATCATTTACCATTGAATGATCAATCTATTACCTATATCTATTAATCATCAATCAATCTATTTGTCATCATCTATGTATCTATCTATTAATCTATCAATCATTTATCATCTCTATTTCTATCTTTATTATTATTTATCATCTATCATATCCCTATATTTCTATCTTCATCACTATTTATCGTATTTATTTATTTATCTATCATCTATATACCTTGCTGTCATATATCTATCTTCTACATATCTGTCAGTGTATTATCTATTGATCATCTATCTATTCTTTCATGCAGTATGTATTTACAAATAACTATTTTTTTACACTTTTGGATTATGATTCAATAATACTCTAGTTTTTGCTCAAACTATTCTATTTGCGACCATTGGGAGACTTTCTGACATGTGCCTGTGTGATTTTTTTCAAAACTTAATTTTTTAAAAATTTTATTTTTAAAGATTTATTTGCTTATCATATATATGTACAATGCTCTGTGTGCATATATTCCTGCATGGCAGAAGAAGGCACCAGATATCATTATAGATGGTTGTGAGCCACCATGTGGTTGCTGGGAATTGAACTCAGGACCCCTGGAAGAGTTGCCCATGCTCCTAACCTCTGAGCCATCGCTTCAGCCCTCCTGTGTGATTTTGACATACTCCATCATTGTAGTTTTGTTTTTACAATTGTAGTATACAGCTATGTACATATATGTAAATAAGTGATTTTATATGATATTTATTATAGCTGTGCATATGTATTTAAAATAAACATATACTGATGGCTGATTGAATCACCACCTAGATCCTCTTCTTGCTTATGTATAAACACTTATTCCAACACCAAGTGTTTGAAATCCTAACTAATTGTAAATAGCCAACTCTATAATTCTGGTCTATATACATAGTGATTTTAAAATTACTAATCTTTATGCTTGAGGGAAACTACTTTATCAGTTAGAGTGACAAACTAATGTAATATATTTTCCTTTAGTATTATATAGTTTATTTATAATGTGACTTAGCATAGCATTTCCCCATCTCCTTTGCTTATGTTGTACTTAGACATTTTGGTTACATTCTGCATCTTATCCTGTCTTCTCTTAGTCCCCAGAATGATTTTTTAAAATGTATAATTTATGTCTATTCTTAGTGCTACTAAGGTTTTGACAGAGGCACAGACTCATGTCTACAATATCATTACTTTCTAAATAACTAGTAACTTCATCACTTCAATCTTTACTCATGCCCCTATTTTTTAAAAAGAATTTTTAAATTCTATTTTATATACCAACCACAGATCCTCCTCTCGTCTTTCCTTCCACATTCCCCCCTCCAGCTCCCTATGAGTTCCTCCAAAAAGATAAGGCCTCCCTTGAAGAGTCAGCAAAGCCGGGTTCATTCACTTGAGTCAGGTCCAAGCCTTCCCACATCCTGCACCAAGGCTGAGAAAGGCATCCCTTCATAGGAAATGGGATCCTAAAAGGTCAACTCATGCACCAGGAATAGATCTAGGTCCTACTGCCAGGGACCCCTTAAACAACAAGCTACACAACTGTCTCCTGTATGCAGGGGGTCTAGTCCAGTTCAGGCAGGCTCTATAGCTGTGAGTTCTCACTAGCTTGGTTCAGTTGTCTCTGTAGAGTTTCCCATAATGATCTTGACTGCCTCTCTCACCCTCCTTGCTCAGATAATCTATCGCCCCTCTCTTCAGCTGGACTCCCACGCTCAGCCTGGTGTTTGACTGTGTATCTCTGCAGCTGCTTCCATCAGTTACTGGATGGAAGTTCAATGATGACAGGATATTAACTAATCTGATTACTGAATAGGCCAGGTCAGACACCCTCTCCACTATTGCTAGTAATCTAAGCTGAGATCCTTCTTGTGTATTCCTGGGAACTTCCTTAGCACTAGGTTTCTCTCTAACTCCATAATGTCTCCCTCTAGCAAGATATCTCTTTGATTGCTCTCCCACCCTGGTCCCTCTATTGCTCCTCCATCACCCCCAGCTTACTCAAGAGATCTCATTTATTTCCTCTTCCCAGGTATGCCCCCCATTTCTGACAACCACTGACCATGTTAGTCTCACTATAGTTTTGTCTTTTCCAGAGTGTCCTACTGGAATCACTTAGTATGCAACTTTTTCAGACTGGCTTGTATGCACTTAACATTCATCTATGGTTTTATAGATTGTTTCTTTATTATTTCTGAGTGTTCTATTACATTAACATGTAAGTGTTTACATACTTACCTATTGAAAGACATCTCAAGGCTGGGAGTGTAACTTCTTAGTAAAGCTCTTTCCTAACAAAATGATGTCTTTCTTGAGCCCCAACACTGCAACATAGTTACCACCACCATCAAAACAAAAACAAAAACCTCATACATTAGTTGTGTCTAATTTTTGAGTCACTATGAGAAAGTGGAAATACATACAGTGTTTATATGGACTTAAGTTTTTAGATTACTTGAGTAAATGGAAAGGACCAAATATATTTAGATTAGCTTTGCAAAAATACTGCTTGGCTATATTTTAGAATGGTTGGACCATTTTGTACCCCCACCAGCAAGCAATACATGACTGTGTTATTTCATATCCTGGTTTGTGTAATTGGAACTTCCAACTATCATTTTAGCCATCCCCAAAGACATATAGTGGTCTCCTTATTTGACTTTGAATTTTTGATAAATATTATAGACCACCTTTTTATATGCTTATTTAGAAAGAACCTATTTTTATTTTGACATAGGATTGTATATTTCCAGGCTGGCTTTGAACCTCTAATGTTCTGCAAATGTTCTTGAATTCTTGTTCACTCTGCCTCTACCTCTCCAGTGCTATGATTCCAGTCTTACACTGCTAAGTATGTTAGAGATAGAATGCTAAGCTTTGTGCATGCTAGGTACTCTGCCAAGTGGCTTGGTTCTCAGTTCCCTGAGAACCTAGTTCACAGGATGTCAATAGCCTTACCTGATATGAGTTTGTGTTTTTGTGCTGGTAATTTTACTACTATTGAGTCTAAAATTGTAGAAACTGAGAGATGAATTTTTTTTCCAATATGCTTGTTAGCCTGTAATTCAAAATGGCTAAAAAGAGTTCTAATATTATTACAAATGGATAAGAAAGAGAAGGCATGTCCTCACTGACAATGTTTCTATTTTGTATATTTTTATAATGAAGTTGATTTGCCAACCATATAACATTAATTAAAATTTTTTTTTTGGTTGAAGCTGTCAATTTTCAGTGATTTCCCTCTAACAATTTTCCAACTCTGCTACACCTCAACCTATCCATATCACTCAGATTAAAGGTCACTGGACCATTGCAAGGGCTATCTCCTGGACTCGAAATGCTTCTTGTTTTAATATTCTGAGCTAGATCCACAGAACTCTCTTACAGATGCTCAGCATTCAATCCTGAAGGCTCCACTTCATCACCAGGTAATTAGTATTTTCATTAACTTGCTTATTGTCAAGGAAAATGAGCCTTGATCATCTAATTTTTCCTCAATGAGTTGAATATTGTAATATATCTATAATTAATGTGCTTTATGCCACAAACGTGTAATGGAGTGGAAATCTGAGGCGGCTCCCAGCAGTCACTGTCAGTAAATGTTTGATGAATAAACAGAGACTTTCTAATGGGAAATGGTGGCGACTTTTATAAGCAGACACAATAAAGACTTTATTAACATACTTAAGAAGCATTCTGGGAAATAGAATGGAATGCATTATTACTGTAGGCTCCTTTTGTGAAAAGTAAATTTTACTGTACCCATAACAAATGTTTGCTTGTTTGATGCAACTTGTAGTACCAGTATTTTATGGTGTATTCTCAAGTTTAATAGAATAAAGCTTAAATTAGATACACATTCCTTAAGGATTTGAGATGTGTGTGTATGTGTGTGTGTGTGTGTGTGGCTACCAATGATTCTTTCAGTGACTCATTTGCATACCTGGTTTAAATGGGAAAGGTTCTGATTTCAGAAAAAAGTTTAAGAGTACAAAAACTAATTTTAAAACATTTATCTGGCTAATAAATAGAAGTAAATATGTATTTGGTTTTCCATGGTGAGTTTAATTTTTAAATAGTAGTTTAAAAGGAAAAGGAAAAAAGTTAAATTTTAGAGTATATGTGTTTACCTCCTAGTGTTTACATTTTATTGTGTTAACATATTTTTCTTTGCTTATAGAAACATACAATGATATCACATGGGAGTTATTTTTTTCTTTATTACTTAGCTGTTCAGATAGAATCAGAAAGTCAAAGACGCTGACCCCACTGCTCTGTCTTCATGCTAACAGTGTGGGCATTAGAAACAGTGTTTTTGAATTATTTTTTTTCATGGTTTTATTATTAGAAATGATTCTGCTTGTCTACCTGAGCACATTGTAGTAGGTGTGGCTTTGCATATATATATATATATATATATATATATATATATATATATATTACTTTTATCACTTCCCCAGAGCTTTTCCTGTCTATCCAGGGCATAGAGAGCTGAACCTTACATAGACATACAAAAGCTGTTCCCATGGTGCTAAGCCTTGATGCTAAGCCTTCTATAAAGACTAAGAGAAAATTAATCTGAAAAAAAGAGAAGTGTAGAGTGCTATTCTAATTATGGCCATCAGGGAGCTGACCTGTCTTTAGTTTTCTGAAGCTGAAAACTTTCTGAAGGGAGAATGCAATCATATCATTTGCAGCTCTAGCCCTCCCCAACGGCCTTCTGTTTATCTTTGTTTAAAGACTCTACCTTTATAAGATCTAGTCCCATAGCACATTGATGTGGGATGCCTTTCTGTACCCTGTGAATATGCTTTATTACTATTGGTTAGTAAAGAAGCTGCTTTGGCCTATGGCTGAGGCTCATTACCAACTAGCTCTTACAATTTAACTTAACTCATTTTTTTTCTTTATTTATTTTGTATTTATCAAGAAAAACAGTAAAATGAATTTAAAATGCTGATAAGTTAACAATAACTATAAAGAAGATAAAAATCATAAGCATAACTTATCAAGGGTGATAATGCAAATAAGATTGCTATACATATATTTACTTTGTGTTCAGCTTTCCCTCTGAAATTTTTTTTCCATCCCTGTATATCCTCATTCAAGGTCCCTTCCCCTCCCGCCACATCAGGTCATTTTTTCTTCTCCACAACTCCCATTTTTTTTAATTGATTATATTGCCACATGGCTCTGTGGCTTTACTTGTGTTCTATAACATCTTGCTTTCTGAGCAGCAGCTTGGAATTCTCCTTGACTCTGCCTTTCTCTGTCTTTAATCTCTGCTTGCATTTGCCACCTGCCTCTGAGCTGACTTGCTATAGGCCAAAAGAGTTTCTGGTAATAAAGCATATTCACAGTGTACAGAAAGACATCTCACATCAGCACACTCGAGCACCCACTCTGTCAGTCATTCTGTGCTTAGTTACTTCCTGAGAACACACGCTTCCGCTCAGCATAGGCCTTTTCTCTGCTGAGGATTACAGCACTCTCACAGTCACCCTCCATCATTTGCTTCAAAATAATTTTCCTGGGAAAGCTGTCTCAGGGATAATTTCTTTTATTTTCTGTGCTACTATAACTTTAAACTATTTTCTTCTTAGAGCACACACTAACACTTGTGTATTCATTTAAGTGATATCTATCTGCTACTCAAAACCAGAAAGTTCTTCATCTGTATATCTGTAAAAACATACTGGGAATGGAAAGATACATCTGATTTGAACATGGTATTCTTAGTGTTAACACAGTGCTAGGCACACAGTGATTACTCAGACATGCATATTTGGGAGAGATGGTATTGCTACACATAGACCATTGAAGCATATTTATATTTCAGTGTCATTGCTTCAAAATGTCTTTGTCTTAGATAGTGTTATTCTCATAAGAATGCACCATGATGAAGTCAACTTATAAGAGAAAACATTTAACTGCAGTTTTACTTATAGTTTTAGAGGGTTAGCCCATGATCATCATGGTGGGAAGCAGACTAGAATGGTACTGAAGCAGCAGCTGAGAGCTTTATATCCTGATCTACAGGCAGCAGGTAGAGATGAGGGCACTGGGTCTGGCATGGACTTTTAAAATCCCAAAGCCCTCCCTCCACATCCCTACTGACACAGTATTATAACAAGGCCACACCTCTAATACTTCACAAATAGTCTCACTAATTGGGGGCCAAGCATTCAAACATATGAGCCTGTGAGCGCCATTCTCTTTGAAGCCATCATAGGTCCTCT
The DNA here is from genome assembly GCA_004025045.1 of Sigmodon hispidus. Classification (NCBI taxonomy): domain Eukaryota; kingdom Metazoa; phylum Chordata; class Mammalia; order Rodentia; family Cricetidae; genus Sigmodon; species Sigmodon hispidus. The sequence continues at coordinate 51,223 of PVIH01010198.1, read as the reverse complement.
GAAGGATGCTTAAATGCAGAGCTATTATAGTCCTCAGTCTCCAACCGTTTGTGGAAGGGTCTCCTTTAGATCAGACCAGATCTCCTCTGGCATACATATATATATAGATTGAGCCCGTATTCAGTATTTAGAAGAGAATATGGTATGAATTTAAGGTAATAGATGGGAAGAATTAGCTAGCCTAGATTTGTTATTTGATTTAAAATTGTGTGTGTGTGTGTGTGTGTGTGTGTATGTGTGTGTGTGTGTGTGTGTGTGTGTGTGTGTGTGTATTTATACAGTGCCTGCAGAGGGCAATTGATTTCTCTGTACCTGGATTTGGAATGACTGTGAGCTGGAACTGAACTCCAGTCTTCTGGAAGAGCTGCATGTGCTCTTAACTGTTAAGCCCTAGCCCTACCATCACCCCTTAAAAACAATGTTATGCCACTGAACAGCTTGGGATCAGTAACACCCTGGACTGACCCTTCGGACCCCACTCCAACTATAGGAACACCTGACTCACTCTTGTGGGAGGATAGACAAAACTGGATTTGGCCAGGAGTGGAGACTGATCCAAACATTATTGGGTCAGTGGGACCATAGGACTGTCTGCTCCCTGCCCAGGGAGGGGATGGGGAGTTGCGGAGAAGAAAAATGACCTGATGTGGTGGGAGGGGGAAGGGACCTTGAATAAGGATATACAGGGATGGGAAAAAAAAATTTCAGAGGGAAAGCTGAACACAAAGTAAATATATGTGTATTTGCATTATCACCCTTGATAAGCCATGCTTATGATTCTTATCCTCTTTATAGTTATTGTTAACTTTTCAGCATTTTAAATTCATTTTACTGTTTTTTTGATAAATACAAAATAAATAAAGAAGAAAAAAATAAAATAACACATGCTATTTTCAGAATGTGGTTATGATAACATATGCTGATCCTATATATTCTGTAGATTTGACAATATCTATAACTTTATTCACAAGAATATAAAATAGATAAAATATGCTGATTTAAACATTTCCAGAAGCACTATGAATATAATGACTTTAAATAAAGAACAAACATTTTTATAATAAAAAAACCAATGTTATGAACAGCTGAGATTTCTAAAACATTAAAAAATTTATTTTATCTGTATATGTATTTTGCCTGAATATGCCCATGTACCATGTGCATGTCCAGTTCCCATAAAAGCCAGAAGAGGGTGTCATATCCCCTAGAACTGGAGTTACAAACAGTTGTGAGCTGCTATATGAGTGCTCCAGGTCAGACCTGGGTCCTCTGGGAGAGCAACCAGTGCTCTAAACTGCTGAGCACCAGATGAGATCTTCAGGGCAATTGCTTCTGCAACACAAATATATTTTTACATCTAATTGCTATTAGACAGTCTCCTTTACACCAGCACAAGCAGCAGCCATGGCAGACAGTGTGTACTTGATTTATTGTGCCTTTCCAAATGTGATTCTGTTTGTTACCTTTTTGTGTCATTGTGACAGAATATCTACTAAAGCAAATTAAAGGAGGAAAGATTTACTTTGGCTCACAGTTTAAGGAGACCCAGTCTATGGTGATGAGGAAGGCATGGTGACCCGTTGCTTCACTGTGATAGCAGAGGGTGCCTAGGATGTCTCATCTCCTCTCATGGTGGAGCTGTAGCAAAAATAGAGAAGGTGGGTCAGGTAATAATTCCTAAGACCCATTGCATTTCATATCCAATGCCTTCTACATCTCCTATCTCTCCATTAAAAAATATTTTTCTGCTTTCTCTGCTCTTAAATCCAAGTTATTAAAAGCGACCAAGAAACGTTTTAAGGGAGATATAGTAGTGCAGGCTTGTCACTTACCACTAAGGAGGATGCAATTCTAAAGCCAGCCTGGACTACAAAGTGAGCTCAAGGGTAAACTGAGTTAGATGGAGACCATGTTTGAAATAAGAACATTTTTCCTTAATTATTTCCCAAAATTATTATCTCCTTTCCACCCCAAAGTGGCCCTCTTTTGCACTATAATGAGTGAGGATCATTATTTCAGGCTCCCCAGTGTCTAAATTTCTACACTAAACCATTTCTGTTACCACCCAAAGATTAAAAGTAATCCAATTTAAAAGTTTATGTCTACTTTATAGTCATCCATTATTTTATATTATTCATATTTTCTAATAAAAATAAATAGTTATCCAATAACCCCTTCAAAGAGAATTAAATCTGGAGGTACTTAAGCTCTGTGACAGTTATACTTATCTAAGATCAATAGCTTAAGTTTTGGATCCTTGCTTTTCCTCTTGGTTTGAAAGTTTTTGAGATAGCACCCACCAGGTAGCTTTGACTGGTTCAGACTCCTATATATTCCAGGCTGGCCTGGAACTCAAACTGATTCTCCTGCCTTTGCCTCCTAAGTGTTGGGATTAACAGATATAAACCACCATTCTAAAATACCTTAAGATATTTTGAAATGAGCAAAGTTTTTTGAATATGGAATAAGAAGTAAAATAAGGTAATGGTATTAGCAATTTCAAATATATGATACTGTCTTAATTAATTTTGCTTACTTATAGGACACTTAAAATAGTATAATAACAGTTAAGAAATTATTGTGTCCCCCCCTACTCTGTGTCTGTCTGTCTGTCTGTCCTCTCTCTGTATGTGTGTGTATGCTCATGTGCATACTATATCACATGTTTGGAAGTCAGAGGACAACTTTATTGTCAACCATTTTATTCTTTTCTTTAAATGACCCACACTAATTGCTAGCAATTAAAAATCAATGGTTTTAAATTTTTATTTTATGTATCTATACCTTGAGAATTTCACACATTTATATAATGTATTTTAATCCTACCACTCCAAGTTTTCCTAGGCTCTTTCATATCTCCCTTCCAACCCCATGGCATCTTCTTTCATTTCTTTAAAAAATACTGAGTCCAAATTAAGCTGCTGCCCATATATGCAATGGGCGAGGGGCCCTTCGATGGTGCATGGGCAACCTACAAGAAGCAACACCCCTGAACAAAACCAACTCTTTATCTGTCAATTTGCTTGAAATAACAGTAGTTCTCAGCTGGGGTTATTTTCATTATCACTCTGAATACTGTCTACAATTAATTCACTAAGGGCTGTTGCAGACAGTGTTATTCTCTATGAGGCTATTACAGTAATAGGAGACTCTCAAATGCACCTGGATTCAAGGATGGGGAGTGTAAAATGACATGTCAATGCTTGGTGTATACTAAGATTGTGACACCCCTTAGTACCAACTTTGCATTCATCTCAACATGAGAGAATTTTCATCTTTACCAAAGATGAATAATTAAGGTCTATATTTACTTTTTTGTGGGAGTAGGGAGCTGTACTTTTTAAATGTAGGATTGGGAGATGCCCATAAACCTCTCTGTGACTTCTGACAGCTACTTCAGAAAAAGCAGCTAAAATCTAACCAGGACATAATGGGAGATTGCTTCAACTGTGCCACATGACTTTTTTCATAGTACCGTATTATCTGAAGGCCCAGTTTCCTTGAATGTAAAGTAAGATAAATGGCATACTACTCTTGTGGTAAGTATAAATGTTCCAAGAAAGCTTTGGGGAAAGTAAAAGTAGATGGTATTGGGAACATTAATGAAGGTCTGAAGAGATGGCTCAATGGCAAGAGCACTGGCTCTTCTTTCCGAAGACCTGGAATCAGTTCCAAGCTTCCACTCATTGGCTCACCATCATTGTAACTTCAGTTCTCGGGGGATCTGAAGCCCTCTTCTGGCCTCTGAGGTCACCAGACATATATACATGGTACATAGATACAGACAAAATATCAATATATATATAAACTTTTAAAATAATAAAAATAAAAATTAATATTTATATATTACTAATAATATGTCTGATTCATTTAGGGAAGAGAGTGAAAGTTCTAAAATAAACTTCCATGGGCCAAACACTATTGCAGTTAAAGAAAAGTTAAGTTCTTCATCATCTATATTTCCTCTGAAATGCTGTCTGTGTGTTTATGGAATTATTAGATATAATTTATAGACATCACACATACTTTAATACATTCCTAATAAATAATACTATATTGCTCTTCTTTCCCTTTTGTGATTTTTACATGCAACTAAGAGCTGTAATTATTCTAATAGCTTCAAAAACTTACATTGAATATTTTTAATAATGAAAAATTATAGACATTGATCAAGAGAAAATAGGATTGCACACACGTGGATTTTCTTAATCTTGTAACAATTAGATTTGTGTACAAGATTAATAAATTAAGTCAGAAAATTAATTAAAATGAAATTACTTGAGTGTCAATACCTAGAATTTCAACAGTTAAGAGAAAAGTGCTTTTTTTTTAAAGAGAGAGATATATTTTATACATTTGCCTGTCACCTAAAATGCAATTTTGTTTTCCAAAGTGAGAATTAGTTGAGAAAAGGCATCAGTTTTGTTCATTAACTCAATTATAAAAATTTTTAATAGTATTCTGCTTTTGATTCATTTCTTTGTAACTATCTTATGAGAGATACAGGAAACATCTTACTTTCAGATTCACGAGTGTACAGCAGTCACCAATTGTCCTTTTCTTGCTTCAGCTCTACAAAACAATATCACCCTTGTGTTAATAAAACACTGGAACCAAACAGGCAAATGCTATAAGCATATCCATCAATGACCATGGGCATATTTAAAACAGGCCATGCTGTCTATTCAGATGCTAAAGTCACAGTGAACCTTAAACGACAAAGACCATGTGCTGCTAGATTATTGTCCTAGATTTTTACTGATTACATCTCTCTGTTTTAACTTTTTACTTTTTAATTTAAATAAACTCAGTGACACAAAACAATTTATTCAAGAGAATAGCATCAAGGAGAACCACAAGTTGAAATATAAAACTCATAAAGTCCTTTTAAAAATTTGGGATAAAAATGCAAGAACCATGATTGTCTATTTTCCTGGATAAAGACAGAGAACACCATCAGCAAAAGGATCCATGTGAAGGAGTCAGCATCCTAAGGCACACTGACACTTCCTTAATGGACTGCAGTGCACATAAAAATAATTAATCACGTGGAGGAGGCATTGCCAAGGTTAGTACTGAGGTCTCTGGTTTTTAATGGAAATGTTCTGAGCCTGAGCTAAAAGAGCATCTTCTTTCGCCAGAGCATTAGGGCATCTGTCATACTTAGCTCAGAATAGTTCAGGAGTTCAGTAAAATATCAGATAGAGTTCAGCACTTTTATTTCTTAGGGTATTAAAACTATATATAATAAGGAAAAAAGGGGTTATGATGAACTATTCGACATCGTGGGTGGAACATCAAAGAGGTTAAGCTTAGAATTTCTGAAATAGCAGGAAAAATATTCTCCTGTTTTAGCTATTTCTTTTTGTATGTTTTTTTTAAGTTGTTTTATATATTCTTAAGGCACTGAATGAAACTAAAGGTGAATACCTAAGGAAAAAACACAGGCTTAGTCCAAAGGAGGGAAACTTGCATACATTTCATTGCTCATTTTAACAGAGCAGGTTAGTGTACTCATTTATTTTGGTTCCTGGAGAGGCTGTCAACAGGTAAAATTGGGAGACTCTGAGGGAACAGCTGATTGTATAGTTCCTCACTTTGTGACTATTTATAAAAAATGCATCCTCTTAATCTCTGGGTGGTCATCGGGAATGTGTTTCTGTAGTGATCATGGACAAGGGAGCTGAAGTAACTTGCTAGAAAAGCATGCTGTGCTATCCAGGACAAAATGCGCAATTGAAAAGACCAGCTTTCTTTGGTCCACTGAAGCTGATGGACACTGTCATCCTCCAGTAACAGATGAAATTCTTTTAGTCTGTTGGTGTTCTTATTCCTACAAGTAGTTAATCCACATGCACGTGGAGAAGTGTGTTCGATAAACAAGATTTGGTGCAGATGAAACCACAGGTGGGATGGAGGTATTAACTCAATGAAGGTCTGATGGTGATTTAAGTTATGAGCTTGGAAGAGGAGTATGAGCACAATGCCTAACATGGTGGTTGTAATATATGATAGTTACTGTGCTATTAGATGTTTTAAATCTAAGCTGATTTCATGTGCCTTTATTTTTATCCTCATGAGTACATCATGATCAGATGAAAGTAATAAAAGCTTTCAGTTCATTCTTGCTGATTTAAAGATATATTTGCAGCTAAGACTAGGTGGAGTGACTGCCTTTCTATCTCCAACCTCAGTAGATGGAAAGATGGTAAGGCAGGCGAGAGAAGCTCTGTGATCACATGAACGTGGTCACTCTAGATTCCTATGTAGCTCCTTTGACAGGATAGTCTGCATCCCTAGGGCAGGAACATTCTTCTTTTCTTTATGGATCTCTGTCTTTCTGTGGTTTATTTGAGATTATTGATGATTATTATGGGAAGCGAGAGTGTTTCTTTTTAGAATCAAAGGCTCATAGAGAATACTACATGAATCACATATACTTTGAAGAAATAGCAAGTCCCAAAGTATAACTATGAAGAAAGTGGAAAAACTGATCAATCCGTCCATCCAATAATCAGTTTCATTTCTATGGTACTGTGTCTCCCTGTATGGCCAGACCCTTCGCTTGGTGGATATTACAAATTAATGTCTTGCTAGAGCTAAAGAGACCTGCTTCAATGATCGGGGAAGAAACACGAGAGGATTGGCCTGGACTTAAAAAGCCTGGCTCTTTGAAATGCTTTGAGTTTTCCAAAGTGTCAATTAGCTCGGATAAAAATGCAAATCAAAGAAAAACTTTCTCAATCTTTTAAAATATAAATTTATAACTCAGTTTCTCAGCCCATCTTTTAGGTGTTCCCACCTCTGCTCCTTCTACAAATATGGTGAGTTTTTAGTTTTCATTTTACCTGCCATTTTCAGAAATGGCTCTTAAAAGGACCCTCTAAATCAACTTAGAAAGGCACATATGAACTCGTAGAGACTGATGCAGCAAGCACAGGGCCTACATGGGTCTGCACCACTGTCATCGTGTATATACTACAGCAATTAGCTTTGCATTTTTACGGTACTCCTGATTGTGAGAATGAGCAAGTCTCTGACTCCTGGGCCTGCTCTTGGGACTCTTTCCTCCTATTGGGTTGCCATGTTCAACTTTGATATCATAGTTTTTAATTCATCTTACTATATTTGATTTTGTCGTGTTCAGTTGTTGTCTCCTAGAAGGCTGTTCTTCTCTAATGAGAGACAGAAAGGGCTGGATCTAGAAGTGAGTGGAGGTGAGAAGAACTAAGGGGACTAGGGGGAGACTATAATCAGAATATATTGTATGAGGAAAGAATTCATTTTCAGTGAAAGGAAAAGAAGTAAAAAGCAAAAACAAACAATCTACTATTTTAAGCATACATATATGTAGAGAACTTTGGCAGGGAACTTTTGCATGCAAGGCACACACACAACGTTTGATACTTTAAATTTTACTTGGTTAAACACAAAATTTAAGCAAATACTAAATGAAAATAATAGTTTTTCATGTAATTTTGCAAAAATTTATTTCTTTGATTTCTTTTAATATGTAAAATGAAGTGGTAATGCAACCTGCTGCTTGGTGTTGTTACATGTAAACAATACAATGCTAAATCTAAAATTACTGGTAGGCTTTGGGGCACCTCTGGACATTTTATGATCTCAGATATTTTGATTATAATCAGTATCATTACTTTGATCTCCCAGCTCTGCTTTATTCTCTTCTCTGCTTAAAATAATAGCTCAGATCTTCAGCGTATCAAGGAGTAAACTGAACTGATCTCAGACACATTCTCTTGTCTATTATTATCTCTAAGGTCTTTCATGACTCCTACTATTTCCTTTCACAGATTTGTGCTCTGCCATCTACCAGTCACTCAAATAAAAAAAAATTGTCACACATACCCACATGGTAATTTAAACAGTTTGTATTTCCCATGTTTACTTCTCAATTCTTAATTTTGAAAGTTTTTGTATCTCCAATGCATCTTTTGATTGAGAGTTTATTTTCTTTCACAGTTTTATGAAATCTATAATGAATTTTTAATTTTCTCTCTTCTTTCATCTGAATTCTATTAATTAAGCTTGTATATTTCTTCTTTTTCCCTTGTGTTCCTGAAGTACTCTTTCAACTTGTGCCTACATTCACTTAACACACACACACACACACACACACACAAACACACACACACCCTTAGTTTTCTCTTCCTACTGTTCTCTTTCTGCCTGTGCTCTCTGTGTATCCAAAGAAAAGCAAAAGAAACCTTCAGACTTTCTGCTGCATGCTGTCAGCATGTACTGAGGCACAGCATCATGACAGAGTAGATAGCCAGAGACTTGTTTTAGCACAGCAATATCCGTTGTAATCCCTTCACATTCTGCAAGCATATCAGGTACATTTTCTTCCTTCCTTGGGCACATAATTACTTCCCCTCCTGTGGCAGGGCTTCCTGTAGGACAATCAGACAGCCACAGCATCCAGAAGCCAGATGATGAAGAATGCTTGCCAGCAGACTCTTTCCATGGGGCTATTATTCTGGAGAAATGCATTAGAAACTTGAGCATCAGTTTTAAAATATCAGTTTCAAATTCTGACTTGGGCCATTTGTTCTCATGTCATGTTTTAGCACTGCTGTATGCCTGTGCAGTTTGGAAAAGGTGTATTGGCTGCACGAATATCATTTCTATTCTTTTAAAGTACCCTGGTGTCCAGGGAAACATATGAATTATGCCTTCATCGTGGGAATAGTAGTGGGCTTGGTATTTATTTCTGATGAAATAATATTCTTGCATCTCAGAACTTTCTGGCTTTTCTTTTATTATGATGCTATTAATAAAAGCCAGGGTCTCTCTCATGTGTGCTGAACATGGTCTTTATTCTCATCTCCATGACTAATTCCATATGACCTCTGTGTTTTAAGAAGAAAAGACATTTACATTTTGGAATAAATTCACTAATTTTTCTCCTGAATATTCTTCACTTCAGAAACTCCCTCTAAAGAGACTCAGGGAGAATGTTTTAGAAACTTCTAAAAATGCAGGAAGCAGAATCAGGAAACTTGCAAACATCATAACCTGTTGATCTGATTTGCATTTGAGGGTGTTCCGATACTTTTCATGCTCTAATGAAAAAGCTATGTGAGATCATCTATACCATGATGGGATTTGAACTTAGCCTGCCTGCGATCTTTCATTCATCTTGTGCAGCTCTGGACTTGTTGCTATGCAGAAAGAGCCCTGGACCCTTGGCACTGTCTCTTCAAGTTTTGCTGTAGTTCTGTGTTGCTCTAAGGATCTGGAATTCAGAGCCAGGCAGCTGCTCACTGAAGCATGGAGAATATCCTGAGTCAGGGATTTTTCTGCTTGGAGCCCTGCCCTTTCCAAGGACTGAAACTACTTTTATTTGCATTTTAGCCTTTATGTTAATTAATGGGAATTAATATGTGTGTAAGAACTTCAGAAATTTCCCAAAGGTTCATTATAAATTTAGTGTAAAAGGAGAAATGGATATTTTTTAAAGATAGGGCTTTCATTAAATTTTTAGGTTATTAATAAAAACATTTTTATCAGAGCAAGTTTAGTGTAAACTTGGGAAGAAGACATCAGTGAGTGTAACTCTAGCTATACAGTCAGTTGGGTCCTAAAAGATGTCCTCTTTCTGTTTGTGTCCTGTGCCTGGGTGTTGTGTGTGGTTTGTGTGATGTATGTGTCTGTTTGTGTGTATGTATGTGTTTGTGATGTGTGTACGTGTGATGTGTGTATATGTGTGTGTGTTTGTATGTGTGATGTAAGTGTGTGTGTATATGTGCATGAGTGTGATGTGTATGTATGTGTGATGTGTGTTTGTGTGTCTATATGTGTGTGTATGTATGTGTGATGTGTGTTTGTGTGTCTATATGTGTGTGTATGTATGTGTGATGTGTATGTGTGTTTGTGTGTGCGCACATGTGGGCTTGTGTGTATGTGTGATGTGTATACATGTGAGTTTGTGTGTGTGGTGTGTGTGTGTGTATATGTGGTGTGTGTGTAAAGGTTGAAGGAGAGAAGTAACAACAGTAAGAAGTGCTCAGGTACATAATAATGACAATTTCCTTTCATTAGTAGAAAGTCTTGCAAGTTTGTCATTTGCATTATTTAATTTCACCACCTTCCCTCTTCCATCACAGTATGTAAAAGAGAAAAATTGTGTTTGGTAAATATAAAAGCAGAACTCAGTGTCTGCTTATTCATTTTGAGTGCTAGCTGGTTGGGCTGACTAATGAAAAGCCTTCTGAGAGTGAGTGCATTTGCCGACTGCAGCTTCCACAGAGAATAGTGCAAAACTCTTAGGACAAACATGAAGGGGCCTTAGCTCATGCTCTCTATTGACTTTCACTACAGGACATTGCTCAGGGCTCTGTGGGCTCCCTTACAGATTAGCAATACTTAGAACTGGAGAGGACTGTAGAGGTCATCTCCCATTGCATGTCTCTCTGGCCTGTACTTCCCTGGACATCTCCATTTCTCATTTCTGATACCTATTCCAGGATGTCATCATATTTCCCAACCTATTTCTGGAATATACCTAGAAATGAGTTCCTATATCATATGAGGTTCAGGGAATTATAGGTTACTTTGGTATCATTCCCATCCTGTATCTAAATCCTGCTGCTCTGAATATTACAGCTAAAATGTAGAATCTCATTTTTTTCTTGTAGACAAGAATTTTTTTCTTACTTAGTTTTTATTCATAATCATAAACTTAACTCTGCGATCCAGCAAGACTTGGAGAGGGATGAGGAGAATATGGAACCCAAAGAACTTCAGTGAGAGCAGAGATTACAGGGCACTGCGAGCAGATGGGTGGGGGCGCTCTCCTGAGCTACAGAAGGAATGGTCTGGTGGGTAAGAAGCCCGCACATCAACCAGATGAGAGTTGTCCACAGTCGGAAATGGTGATCTTCTTGCTGGTCTTGCCATTCCTGGACCCAAAACGCTCCATGGCTTCCACAATGTTCATGCCTTCTTTCACCTTCCCAAAGATCATCCAGCCACTCAGCCTTGGTGGTTCAGATAAAAAACTGGGAACCATTTGTGTTTGGTCCAACATTTGCCATGGACAAGATGCCAGGACCTGTGTGCTTCAGGATGAAGTTCTCACCCTCAAATTTCTCTCCGCAGATGGACCTGCCGCCAGTGCCATTATGGTGTGAAGTCACCACCTTGACACATGAATCCTGGGATAATCCTGTGAAAGGAGGAACCCTTATATCCAAATCCTTTCTGTCCAGTGCTCAGAGCCCGAAAATTTTCTGCTGTCTTTGGAACTTTGTCTGCAAATAGCTCGAAGGAGACGCGTCCCAAGGGCTCGTCATCGGCCGTGATGTCGAAGAACACGGTGGAGTTGACCATGGCTGCAGCAAGCGGCAAGAAGAGACAGCGGCATTTGCAGAGCAGCCGACAGGAATTTTTAAAATAAGGTCGAACAACAAATGAATTGGAAAATGCTTTCCTTAGCCATCAGGACCACGTTTCACAAATCATTGGTAAGCCCATTTTCCCCTTCTATTTGCAGTTAGACAATTCACTGAACCCTTCTAGATTCCTATTTACACTTACCAGATTGAACAATCTCTTTTTAAAAATTATTTATTTTTATTACTTATGCATTGGTATTTTTGACTGCATGTATATCCATATGATGATCTTGTATACCCTGCAACTGGAGTTACAGACAGTTGTGAGCTGTCATGTGGGTGCTGGGAACTGAACCTGTGTCCTTTGGAAGAGCAGCCAGCGCTCTTAGCCACTGAGCTATCCTCCCTAGCCTCTGAACCAATTTTTTTTTTTTTTTTTTTTTTTTTTTTTTTTTTTTTTTTTTTTTTTTTTTTTTTTTTTTTTTTTTTTTTTTTTTTTTTTTTTTTT